>PVIU01016445.1:0-44991 GCA_004026605.1 Ondatra zibethicus
AGGAGCACCACACCATAGCATGCAGCCACTAGGAGCACCACACCATAGCATGCAGCTGGCAGGAGCACCACACCATAGCATGCAGCCGGCAGGAGCATCACACCATAGCGTACAACCAGCAGGAGCACCACACCATAGCATGCAGCCACTAGGAGCACCACACCATAGCATGCAACCACTAGGAGCACCACACCATAGCATGCAGCCAGTAGGAGCACCACACCATAGCATGCAGCCGGCAGGAGCACCACATCATAGCATGCAGTCAGCAGGAACATCACACAGCTTACGGGAGTCACTTTAAAAATCTCAGTTCAGAATTTGCTTTGTTTTTTAAATACCGATTTTAAGTTTTAAACTTCTAGTACTTAAGAGGAGGAAAGAAAAAAAAAGAACTAGAAAACATTTTCATCAGATCTGTGCTGTTCCCCAAATTCCTTTTCTCATGAGAACTCATCCTTGATTTCGGGGGTATCTGTTGGGTTCTTCAGAGACAGAATACAAGGTGTATATACATGGGAGATTTGTATTAATGACTGACTCATGAGTGTAGGAGAGGCCGGCCCACTATCCTCAGGACCAGGGAAACACCGTTGGAACTGTAACCCATGGTCACACTCGGGCAGGATTTCTTTCTCCTTGAGGGTCGCTGCCTTTTTTTTTTTCTTAAGGTCTGCAACTGATTGGAGCAGACTCTCCAACAGTAAGGAGCTGTTTAAATGTTAATTACATCTGAAAAATAGCTTCCTTAAACTTCTAGACTACAGCTGACCACATTTAGTTACTGACCTATTAACCACTGTGTTGGGGATGTTAATGATCTTGCTCTCTTTGGTAAGTGCCCAGCACCTGACTCAAGGCCATCCCTGGCTCATCTAATCACTGCTAGTGAAAGCTGACTAGGTTAAGTGGGCCAAGGAAGTCTGGACTTTGGAGACCTTCCCGGGTGTCCCCAGCAGCCTTAGAAGCTAAGTTTGTGCCATTCAGGGACCAGACAGGGTGACACTTGACCTCTCTTGGCTGTTCCTAGGCCTGGAAGGCTTCCTGGGGGTCCTGGCGAGCAGGTAGTTCCTGGTCTGGTAGGGTACTGGGCCAGCGTGATACTGGCATATATTCTGGAGAGTGTAGTTGAGTCCCCCACCTGCTGATCGAGGACGCCTCTCTGTTTAATTGCAGCCCTCCAGTGCCCTGTCGGCCTCGTCCTCTGCTGACCTCTCTCGGCCTGAGGACACCTCTCCCTCTCAGTGCAACACCAGCCATGGGACTTCTCCTAATGCTCCTTCACTCTGCACACCAACCTACTTCCTCCCCGGGGAGAAGCCTCCCCCGTACGCACCCTGACACGGAGGTAGTACATTTAAACGTAACTTGGTTTGGGGTTGCCAGAAATAAAACTAATAAAGCCATATCCAGAAAGCCTGCCTCTGCAGCCAGCCTCACCGAGAATTCAGAGAGTATCTCGAAGCTGAAGCTGTGCACTTTCTTCTCTTGGACACACCCTCTGCCAGCACAGGCCAGGACCAGAGGCAGAAGCAGAGTCAGCTGACTGGCCCAGTACCACCTCTGCTCTTGCCCTCTCCCACATGAAGACCAACAGCAAAGCACACTAGACCCTAGCCTCACCATCCAGAAGGGCTTCTCTGCACCTGCCATATTCTGTCACCTCCAGTCTTGGTTCATTCTCAGTTGCTATTTTCTTGCCACGAGAGGGTAGCCAGTCACCTCTTTGGTAAAGATTGTTCCTTCAGGAAATGCATTACAGGTTGACAGACTTCCGTGAGCGTGTCCCCCAAAAGGAAGAGACCAAACCACTTCTGTGAATGTCCTGAGAAGGACCAGAGCGAACCCCTGAGCTCTGCTTTTCCGGTGTGAAGGAAAGCAAGCCTGAGCAAACACCTAAAGCTACTTTTAGAGGCCTTTGGGTTCTGCCTCTGTGCAAGATCCACCTTTTGTTAGACTCCAAATCTCATACTCATTTTCCCCTGCGGTGCTCTGCTGATTTGTCGCTACTGGCTTATTCATTGGCTAGCTGTTGTGTGGACACTGGGGCCTTTCTTCCCATCTGAAGCCCAGAACTAGCAGGTGGGGGTAGAGAGGACCAGCCTGTGAAGTTACAGCTCCTGCGCCCCCTGCTGGTCTAGGCCTCTCTGTCCAGCAGATTTCACCCAGGCAGGCTAGAGGTTTTCTAAACAGGATTTTCCCCACAAAGGCCCACAACACAGGAAGGTGACAGGTCTATCTGTGGAGATGCACCATGAACCCAAGAACTGCTTACCGATCCCTGAAGGGCTGAGGCAGCCACTGGTCTGAGGATTGGTCACTATGCATTATTCTCGTTTTATTGAGTTTGGCCTTGCAGCGTGAGAAAGTGAGTATCTTGGTTTCTATTTGATGCTGGCTGACCTTGGAGCCAGCATAGTCTTGCTTTCCTACAATCTCCAGGAGCCTAAACTCAGCCTCCCTATAACCCTGGACCAATATCAAACAATATTCTGATGATTTATATTTATACCAATGTATATACTAGGCTATTTAATACCTCTTAGGACCACAGTTGAAGAGGCATTTGTGAAAGTCTCCTAAGAATTACACTTGGAGGCAGCAGGACAAAATAGTCTCTGGGCTTTAAAGGGGGGGCCTTTGGCACTGCTTCTTGATGGGGCCAGGGGTCAGCTGGCCCTGCCCCCTGCCTTGTATCTACCCAGAGTGCACAGTTAAGCAGTTCTTACATAGACATGCCACAATACTGGCTGTGGAAGAAGGGCATCCTACACAGCAACGGCAAGATTCCTGTCTTGTGCAAGAGTGAGGTTCAGGAAGATGAGGTTGACCAGATGCACAAGGAGGCATCCTTGATGAAGCCACACGATAGACTGCTTTTCTACATGATTGGGATAAAGAACACCTCATCCATGTAGTGAGTGTACAGAGAAGAGCCAAGCTCTGGAGGCTGATGGGTGCAGGGTCCTACCCTTCTCTACTTTTATATCACACTACCCCAGTTCTATATTCAGTCCCATGTCCTGGGCCCAATGGGCTTGACCTCTGAACTTCCTAAAACTGGCCCCTGGGTCTCTGAAGAACAATAAAACTGCATGTCTGGAGCCAAGAACTATGAAACATTGCATGCCAAGGTCAACAGTTGTGGCAAGGTCATTGCCACAAAAATGTCTTTCTCCCTTGACTCCGCCAGAGAATGTAAGGCCCTGTACCCTAGTCTCCAGAGCTGCCCCCAGAGACCACACTAACCTGCAGTGCGGGCAGATACTCTTGAGTGTCCTGCCTTTGTGTGGACAAGGCTGGGAAACCAGTTGGAGCCTGCATGTGCTGGCCCAGCCCCTGATGACTTTGCCTCTTTGAATGTCACCCGAGGGTCTGCTCCGTGCTTGGCTTCTGCGCTAGTTGGTGAGATTTCTCAGTCACCTGCTTTGTCATGGAATTGATCACTTGCATCTGCTTTTGGACTGATGTAAGATGGGGTTGTCCCGAGTCTGTGGTATGGTGCCCGTTGATGGCTCACATGAGTGTGTGGGGGTATGAATGGAGTAGGTCATGCCCCGCTGGTGAGAGACGCCGAGCTCTTCTGCTTTACCGGATCAGCCTGCCCGAATCAGGGTTCCACTTGCACCATCTCCTCTGTGGGTCACAGAGCCTTTATAGCTTTGCTTCCCCAGCCCCAATTATCAATAGCTTGGTAATGGATAACATGGGCCCACAGACATGCCTCTGTGTGCACATTCTTGTTGGTCGGCAGAGGGTGTTTTACTGGGTCTGCTTGGGTCTCATACTTGCTTCTCTCTCAGGTGGTCACTCTGTTAGGTTTGTAGGAAGTTATTGTCTGTTCTGGAAAGGGACCCTGTGATCCTGGGTGTCTCTGGTACCTTCCAGTTAGAGCACATTGCTTTCCTTTGTTTCAATGCAGATCTGCAGGCTTTGTGTTGTGAAATACAGTGAAATGGTCTCCTGCCCTGAAACTGCTTTCTAAAAGGTGACTTTACCCTAGGTAAAGACATATTTCTTTATCAGACTATGTGTCTGAGGGAGGATTGGGTGCTGACAAGTGGCCTGAATGCACGGTAGGGTCCCAGGCTGAAGAAAACAGCCTCAAGGATACAATGAAAATGTAAAAGTTCTTCCCTAGAAAGAGCGCTTTGCAACGAATTCAGATGAAGACCACAGTCCATCCTACCTCTTCCTCTGAACAGTTCACCCCATCTCCCCTCAAAAGGTTCCTGCACTCCCTTGGTGCTCTGTAGTTTGGCCACTTGGGCCCAGGGAAGTGAGGATGCCATGGCAGGCAGCTGACAGATGATTATTGCTTTGTTTGGCAGGAGATGGTATAAGGTTTGGTGCCAGCCAAGGCTGAGGATGGATGCCTTGGATCCCAGAGAGGTGTCTGCTCCTCCCACACAGTGTTGTTGCCTCCCTAAGGCAGATAAGGAATGCCAAATATGTGGCTGCCCCCCACGACCCTTGTCTGTGTGGTCCAGCTCCAAACCAGCATTTGTCCTGCTCTGTTCTTGGCCTCATGACCTTCTGGAGAGATTTGGGGCTGGTTGGAGGACATTCATGAGAACATTCCATGAAAACATTCCAGAGTTGCCTCCAACACATGGAAAAACCACTGAGGTCTAGGAGATGCTGCCTCACCAGCTGAATCAGATGTGGGCTTCTGTAGCTGCCTGAGGACAAACAGAGGTAGCTAGGAGCCCCGGGAAGGGCTCTACTTCCTACCTTCTTAGAGTTGTGTTCAACAGTGTTTCTGTCCTGTCTTCACCATAATTTACAGGATGCTGGGGTTAAAATCAGTGGCTCCTAACTTTTTCCCTTATGAAGAAACGGTAGCTCAGAGACACTAAGCTTCTGTTTCTTGTCTCCTGCTGCCCAGGGAGGGTGCAGTTCCCTCGGCATAGAATAGCCTTGAAACAGAAAACCAGACCCTTTCTTTTAAATGGAACAGGGGGCAGCCAAGAGAGGCAAATGGACAGTATAGGAAGTGAAGGGAAAATATGTATAGGCACCACCCCTACATAATGGTTGCCAGGGCCAGCTTTAACCACAGGGTTCTCTGGGGGGGCCTGATGCAGAGGCATGTAGGACTGTCTCCATTTGCAGAGTGAACCCGGTTCCAGCCCTTGCCATCATCCATGTGAGGAGAGGCTCCTGCAATAGTCCACAGCTGCTTGGCCTGGGACACAAGGATCCCAGGACAGGTCCATCCAGCTGTGGGGCTGTGCCATGATTGCTCTCAGAGCCTATTTACCCCCAAAGAAGCTCAGTTCTGAGACATGCCCAGGACAGACAGTGACCAACCCAGGGTTAAAAAGGTTTCTGTAAATTTTTATTTTTCCATACTTTAGAATCAGAAAGAAGCATGTGGTAATAAAAAATAACAGAATTATTTTCTTCAAATCCACTCAGCTGCAAATTGCCAGCCCTCCAGCCCAACCCTTACTAGCCAGCTCCCAGCAGGCCAAGGGGCTCTAGGAGCAGCCAATGACCTGATACCAGTCCCATTATGTACATATATATATTACAAGGCAAAGAAATATCAAGAAAAAAATAGCCTCAAGGGCAGTAGCCCACCTGCTCCAGTGTGGCCTGACCTGCTCGGGAGGAGCCAGTGTGTCCATACCTCTGCTTCCCTTTGGGAAGGTGCAAAGGCCTCTCGTGCATGGGTGCTAGAGCAGCTTGACCTAGAGTGTGGCATGCTCCACAGGTGGGCAGGAGTGTGAGGTGATGTCACTGTGCTTGTAAGAGGCCTCATCCAGGTCCAGGATCTTCTGGTTTACCTCCAGGGTCATGCATCCACGGTAGAATGCCGTGACGGGCGCAGAAGTCACTGGGACATCTGAGCAGTGGGAGACCAAATACTGAGCAGAAATCCAGGGAGTCCCACTTACCATCCTCTTGATTGCTTATGGCCAGCCCTGCCTGCATTCTCTCTGCAGGGCATTTGCTCATGGGACCATCCCATGGGGATACAGATCTATACAGGCATAAAACATCTTTACCCGTCAACCTCCCAGGCATGCATGCATGCATATGGTTTGTCTATCTGCCTTGTGAGTTCCCATGCTTTATCTCCCTTGAAGCCTTACTGGTTAAGAAACAAAAAAGGTCAGAGAGCCTGTTTGCTGAAAGTAAAGACTTGTGCTAGCAAGAGGATTCAGGCCTCTCCATAGCTATCATCCCTGTTCCACCTGTGGGTCTGTAAGTTGGCTGCTTCTGGAAGATGTAAGAAGGGCTGCCATACGCTCTGTCAGCTACGAAGGCTGCAGATCCCTGGCAGTAGTACTCAGCTACCTGACTCTTGCATCACCTGCTAACCCTCCCCTCTGTGTTTGGTCTCCTGGAGTCCCAGGCCACACCTCCCAATGGGTGACTCAGAGAGGACTGAATAAGAGCTCCTGCTCCAGCCCAGAAGCCAGGGAATATTTCCGATAACTAGAACCCCATCTCAGTCATTAGCACAGACCACGGGTGAAGCAAGTCAGCCATACTGGTCCAGGGGATGCCCACGATAGGGATCAGATGAGAGCGCCCGTACCTGGCAGGCCTCCAACAAAGGTAAGCAGAGTGCCTTGCAGATGCTTCCCGAGGATGTCCAGTCTCTCCTGCAGCTGGGCAGCGCTCACTTCACTCTGGCCCTTGGTACCATCCACTTCCAGGGTGGCCTCACCGTCCCGAAGAGAGACCGTGACTACGTGTTCCTGGCTGTCGCACACTTTGATTTCCATCAGTGCCAGGGCAACGTCCTCGACTGCCAGGACCACCAACTGCAGGGGACACCAGCACAGTGCCCAGGGGTTACACAGGGTCAGTGTGCCCCCTTTCTGTCCCACTACCCTCTGGCCACCTCAACACTACTCCCCCCTTCTTGTAGCTCTGCAACCCTGGGTATGAGGAGGTCTAGGAACCCTGTTACTTTCCTAGAGATTGGGGCCCAATCTCTTTGCATGTAAAGCAGGGAGTAGCTGAGAGGTGACTGAGGAGGATAGCTCAGTGGTTAAGAGTAGTGGCTGCTCTTACAGAGGACTTGGGTTTTCTTCCTAGCATCCCCATAGCTCACAACCATCTCTAACTCCAGTTCCAGTGATCTGCCGCTCTCTCCCGGTCTACACAGGTACACAGTGCACATGCGTACAATGCAGGCACAACATCCATACACAAAAACTTCAAAGTCCCTGGGAAACTGAGGACTTGAGTCACTCCTATTCACCCAGGTCACCCAGCCTGAGCTGACGTAATGTAGCAGGACACATCCGTCATACGTGGCTGTGGTCCCAGCACAGGAAAGAGCATACACTCTACCTAGCCTCCCTGGGGTGAACAGGCTGTGCTGGTGGGAGCCTTTGGCTGTTTATCACACATGCAAAGGGTGGGTTGAGATGCCCAGCGGCATGAAGCTGGTCCCCATGGTGGTATGGATCATGGAAACCAACCCTGTTACTAGTTAGTGTAAGTAGCCAGCAGGCTCTATGGGGCCGGGCAGGTAGGGGATGGAACCCTCCTGTTTGGGATGTGAGAGAGAAGAAGAAAGTCTTCCTCTTTCAACAGCCTCATGTTCTGTAAGAGAACGGGGGGTGAGGGAGAGTCATCAGAGCCTCACGCAGCATCACTCGCCAGGATCATCTGATAAGTTATCACAGCTTACGGTGAGGTTAGGTCTGACTCTGAAAGAAACTGGAGATCTCACTGTGCTAGTGACACTATGGGGCTCCTATGACATCGCTGCTCTATGTGTGGGACACCCTACACCTATGGTCCAGCAGTAGCTCACATGAAGGGTGCAGACCCTGGCTGCACCACTTCACAGTCATGCCCAAGTGACGGCATCACCTAGCCGTGTGTACGCAGACCTGGGTAGAGATCCGTGTCTGGGAAGGAGTCTTTAGGGCAGGGAAAGGTTCAACCTGTCAATATATCAGTGGGCAGAGCCTTGGGACTTTTCCTTGAAGAGGGAGAAGGGGGGGGTCAAACGGGATCCCAGTCAAAGCTGGCCCCATGTTCTAGCGGCTTCTGTGGCTCCATTCAATCTTACCTGCTTCTTGAGCTTCTTTGTAGAGTGGTAGTCGACCAGGGCCACAGAGAGGGGGACGATGTGGTTGTCACCCACCAGTGCTAGCAGCACCCCCGTGTCAGTGGCAGGGCGGATCCGAGCCACAACTTCTACTTTCCAGGTGGTTTCCGTGCCGACATCCAGTGACGTCCGGGCTGCGATGAAAGCAGCACATTACAAGGCAATACAAGCAGCAGAGAGGAGAGAGTGAGGGCCACAAGGAACAGCTCTGCACACCCTGGGAGGGGACCTCCTGGTAAACGCAATGGGGAGTATGCGACAAGGCTGCACCTTTGAAACCTGCCAGTGTCAACAGACGGCGTGCGGAGAGGCAAGGAGACCAGCACTGGATGTAGACTGTCAACTCTGGGGCACTGGGGATGGCTACTCCCTACTCCGAAGTACCCTGCTGGTGCCCTCCAGGTAACAAAGACCTATCCGGCACCAAGGGCCATCCACTGCCTTGCTTCCACCTCTCCCCCTGCAGAGTTCACGAAGCACCTACCACAGCTCCAGGCCGTGTGCTAACCTCCCTTCTGCCAGCCCCAGGAGACTCTCAAGCGTGCAAAGTGGGCGTGAACTTAAGGCCATGCCCACGAAGAGATGCGAGATACATCACTCCAGCAAGCCCTACGTGTGTCTGTGCTCTGGGTGGCATGGCTTGGCATTCCAGAGCCTCATGGGATGAACTCATCCCCACGCAATACACATGGATGCCTCATATTGAAGACGCAGCTGGGCGACACTTCATGTCATCAGTATCTAAGGTTATGCACTAAAGTGGACAGGTGGATTCTGGTTCTTCCAGAGCAAAGAGCCTGTATTCCTCACCATGCAGGAGTCCTTCACCGATTGAGAGGCCAGAAGAGACCCCCCCTCAGACATAATATTTAAGTCTGTCTCTCACAAAGAACGCCGTAGGCAAGAAAGAGCTTCTGGGAGCCAATCAAGTTGGTCAGCCTCACTATGGTGGGTTGGAGGCTCTGAGGCTGGCCTATTCTCCCCCGCCCCACCCCCAATCAGATCACTTCCTCTAGCCTCTCCTAACTGACATGCATAGGGGTTAATTCTCAATAGTTTGTTGACTATATGAACACAGATTGCAACAATAATAAACACTTTGCTGTGGTGGGAGGGGCCAAGCGTATACTCTACCTGGTGGTGTCTGACAAAGGACACTGGACCCTGCCTGTTTGGTTTTCTCAGCATGGCGGCTCATAGATGTCACTGCTGTTAGAACTTGAGGTTGAAGGGCCCCAAAATGACCCTCAATGGCTGTTACAGTTTAAGAAATTATGGGCTCTGCTTTAAAGCGGCCTAAGGTACAACCTGAGGGTACAACCTTCTGCCTCCTGGGTCGTCCCTAGGCGACTGGTGGCTGTAGATTCCGTGCATCCTCCCTCTACCACATCCTCAAGAAGCACAGCAGAACACACTTTTGCCAGACCCCTTCCTGCTTTCTCTCCATCTGGGCCAGAGTGCCTGTCGCAGGCCCCTCCCACGGGTGATAAAGACTGGCCTTCCTGCTCTTTCCGCCTCTAATCCTCATGAAGCCACTGGCCAGCGAAGGCCTGGCACGTGTCTGAGAATTGCTGCATGCGTTCAGACACATCCAGTGTCGACCTTGCAGGTTTTCTTCCAGGTAACCCCTCCCCCAAGGCCTGCCCATCCTACCACTTTCTAGCCATTAGGCCACATCTCCATCTCTTCCCCTTCCATGGCTAACTATGTGAAGTTCAGATACTTGTCCTAGGAGCTGGGCCTTGCCTTCCCTGCTGAGCTCTGTCCCAGTTTGTGGGTTAACAGGCTTGTCACTGAGGTAGGAACCATTCAGATGGATGCTCACATTTCAGCAGATAGCAGCCTGGAAGTCCCACCACAGCTAGCCCCAGGCAGGGCGACACCCACTTACTATAGTTGAGGCTGAAGAAGGCAAATGCATTCCCAGGGTAGAAGGAACCCCTCTCGGTCACAGAGAAACACTGCATTTTTGTGTTTGCCTTCACCGTTTCCTGGATGGCGCTGTCTTCCCCATTCAGCCAGTTCCAGCTCCTCATGCACCCGTCCAGGCGAGGGTTAATCTGGAAAAAGAGATAACTCCTGGTGACTTCCTGAGCCAGGATGTCATAATGGCAGCCTAGAGCAGGAAGGTGGAGAGCCTGGTGCTACGGGACCTGCTGGCTTATGTATGTGTAAATAAATCTATAGTGCAGAGATACAGGGAGGGTTTCTCCCCCACCCCCACAAAGGAGTTCTTCACTTTTCAAAGACTGCGGGACATCTGCATCCATGCAGAATGAGAACCTGTGTGGCAGCGAGGCAGCCACCTGCTTTGTCTGCCATGTCTCCTCATTGTGGGGAGAGGACAAGGTCCCTGCCACTGGACTGCTCAGGTCAGGGCATTTTACTGTGGCTATACTTTCCCCTTACTTGGGGCTGCAAAGCAAAGCTAGAAAGGCCAGGCCACAGATGCCAGTCCCAGACTGACCATATACGCACTGTGTGCAGGCTGTTATATAATCACCCTTATGACTGTACACTCACTGTGTGTGGGCTGTTATATAATCCAATCAGGTCTCACTCATGACTGTACACTCAGTGTGTGCATGTGCAAAAGCTGTTATATAATCCAATCAGGTCACTGTCATGACTATATAATCACTGTGTACAAGGCTGTTATAGAATCAGGTCAGGTCTCCCTCATGACCACACACTTACTGTGTGCAGACTGTTAAATAATCAAACCAGGCCACCCCTGGTGGTGGAGATCTGCAACCATGCATTTGATGTCATCCCTTTGGGACTCTTCCTGAGGTGGTGACTCAACTACCAGACAGATTTTCCATCTGCAGTGGATGTTGCCATTCCCCAAACAAGGGTTCTGACCACTGGGCTAGAGGCAGATGAGGTGACAAAGACCAGGTGTGGTGTAGGACAGAAAAAAAAAAAAAAACTGGATAGCGACCAAAAAAAAAAAAAACAAAAACAAAAAAAACCCTCTCATTTAGAGCTTCCCCCACAGGAAATCTAGGTATGGCTAACAATCTAAAGTGTCTTGAGACATGTCCAAAAAGTTTTCTTTTTGTTAAAAATAGGGTGTTTTATCTTTACTGTAAAATGGACCTTTTTGTTCTCGAGTCAGATGGTATTGTGAGCAGAAATGACAGTTACAGATGGACAATGACTGGCTGCCAGCATGGGCCCCTCAGAATTGTTAGACTTGGGCTCAGCTAGAGGGCAAGCCCCTCTGGGCACAGCCAGGCCAGAGCTGGCTGCAGACTCCTTCATGGTCAGGGCTGGACTTACAGGCTGGACGAGGTCATTCTCCTTGAAGGGAATGCCACCCACGGTGAGATTCAGGTGATAGAGGCCTCTCTCCAGCTGGAACAGCTCCCCGGCCACTGCGATCTTCATCACAGCGTCTTTGTTGACCTTGATTACTAGGTTGCGTTCCAGCTCCTCCACAGAGATCTGCGGGGGGTCAGGCAGGGAGGTCAGGCGGATTGTAATTTCTGGAAGGCCCCCATAGTGTATCATGTGGGTCAAATGCACCACACCTCAGGGTAGGCATTCCATATTATTTGTGTCTCACAGCCCAACCCATGAGACAACTGTGTCACCTGGGCCAAAGACACTTGACCAGTGTTGAGGGGCATGACCCATGAGACCATGCTCGTATCTCCTGAGCTTGTCAAAGGCACTAGACCTCAGGCAAAACAATATCCAAGCTGTCCAGGAAGAGCCTGACCTCACATGACCACACTCATATCACCTGGGTCCAGGAGGAACTAAACCTTGTGGGAGGCCAGGCTTACTCTCACCTCTGTGGGTTCCCCCCACACCCTTCCTGGCTCAGAGTCACTACTGTAGCTCCCTGTGTGAGCTCACAGGTCAGGGTTCAAAGTGGAGACAAAATCTAGCATGTGAAGAGGGCTAGCCTCCCCCACCCCTCATTTTGGATTAAAATCAAAACAACTAGAAGAGAGTCACTGAAAGGTCCTACTGATGCTCCTTCTGGTTTAAAAGAACTAGGGAGCTATGTCTGGTGCGGCACAAGTCTCACAGGACACTGCAGCCTGGCAGTCTACGATAGGGATAGCACAGGAACCGCAATCCAACTTGTCTTGGGTAGAGTGAGATAAGATCTCTTCACTCATCCCCAGATGTTCTTCATGCCTGAGACCCTGGGCTGGCATGGAGTGCTGCCTCCAGTGGCGTGTGTGTCCATGTCAGGGACTTCCAGGCTCCAAAGTGGACTCTGAATCAAGTCAAATGCTGGGTCAGAGCCAGACTGAAGCCTGGCATGTGCTCCATGTTTGATCTCTTCTCACATGTGACACAAACACAGTGTCAGATAACAGCCCAGGGAAGCTTGGTGGAGCCAACAGTTGCACCCCAGGTCCCAGGTACTGCATCACAGACTATACTGTGGAGGGTGCCATGACCTCCACAGGCCGTATTGTGAAGGGTGCCATGATCTTGGCTTCTGTATAAATTTGTTACCAAGCTTAAAGTTCCATGGTTAAAAAAGTTCAGGCGTTCTCAGTTCTGACCCCAGCAAGTACAATTACCATGGGCAGGGGGGTTATCAGTGTGGGCTGGACATAGGCTGTGTGTCCTACATCAGTGCCACAAGCCCTGGGCTGATCTTATCTGATATAGCAATGGGTCTTCTACTGTCTAGGCTCTAGGATCAGAACCAGGACCAGAAAATGCAGCTCCTCGATGCCCCTCACCCAGTGTCATGCAGATGATGAGATTCTGTCCAGCTGCACCACAGCTGACTCTGGGATCCATGAAATAATCTCTCATAGCAGAATCCTACATGGGAAGACTTTTATCCCTGAAGAGGGTGATGCACTTTTGGCTTATGCCCAAGGTGACCACAGTGGCAGACATGTGCTGGGCATACAAAAATGCATTTTACTGAAGGTATGATCTCCACTACGTGAGAAGGGAATCGCTCACTGCCGCAGCGTCAGGTGGTCTGACACCCAGGGCAGAGCCCACCTGTCTGCTTCCCTGGCCTGGCAGCCCAGCTGGCCGGCACAGCTAGCTGTGGCTAGGTGCCCATAATGGTCCAAGGGGAATGGGAATTGTTATTGTGAGAGAAGAATCATTGCCCCCTGCTCATGCCTCCACTGGCTTCCAGGTGTCTACAGAAGAAACCCCAACATTTCCTCAGTACAGCCTAGGCCTGAAGGTCAGTTCACTCTGGGTCTCCCATTGGTGTGTCTGCCCAACTTCCAGCCTACAAAAGACCCCACAACCGCCCTACGTCTGTGGCCTATGCAACCTCTTGCCTCTACAGCCTCTGTAAGCTCTCTGCTACTCACAAGGTCCTCTAGGTCCTAATGCCTGCTTCCTTTGGTCATCCTTGGCCCTGAAGTATCCCATCAGCCAGTGATCTATGTCATGGCTCCCCATGCTAGTGCTACGGTTGGAAGAAATACATATCTCAAAAATTTTTCTAAACTCCTAACAGTTAGTGTCTAGGATGGAGTGATAGTGAATGAGCAAGCAAGTTCCTCAGAAACTGCACGTAGGAAAGCCTTGAAGCCTGTGTGGGAATGTACATTAGACAGGGTGTGGCCCCTGGCTTCCAGAGCATCAGGATCCTTTCCAGCTGAGCTGGAGGCCTACTTAGGGCCTTCCTGCATCTGTCAGAAGAGCAGAGTTATGAATGGCCGGGCAGGCAACACTGAAAGGGGCAGAGCTTGGCCTCTCGGGCTGCTGTCCCCATGGTTATGTGGAGGGCACCCTCTCCCCAGGCTGCTTCTTTCCTGTGGACCCTCCCCTGTTTTGCTTAGAGTCCCTGATCCTTCCAAGCCAGGAAGAAGGACAGACAGCACCTGGTAGCTGGAGAAATGGCAGGGGTCCATATTTGTCTCTAAGCGGAGCATGGATTTCTCATTTTGTCTTCACTGCTAAGGGAAAAACCACATCTTTCTGCTTTTTTGGTTTTTTTTGGAGTTTTTTTTTAAACATTAATTCCCAAGTCTGTTTTACTTCCTGGGGTATAGGAGGCCACTGTCCATTACCCCACTCCAGTGGGGAAAGCAGCCAGGGCTGAGCGCAGAAGGCTCCCCTGTGCTCAGATGGGTAGAGGACCCTGCTCTCAGAGGCTTGGGTTCATGGGTGGTTTGTACTGGTTGTCTATCCCCTGTCTATCCACACATGTCCTACAATGTGTGGGCACCCTCATGCAGTTATTCTAGTGTCTTCTGGGCCACATGGCTCTCACAGGAAATCCTTTCTGAGTAAGCCACACTCAGCCAATGAGGCAGCAGTTCTGGGCTATCACAGGCTACATCCAGCGCCAAGTGCTAGGGCTAGCCTCGGCTTTCTGCTTACCGTCTGCCACATGCCATGGTTGATGATTGGTCCGCTGCTGGTGATGCGCCCAACCCCGTTATACCGCAGCTGCAACTCAAGCCGCCCAGACCGCAGGCCCAGGACAATCCAGGTGCTATCCGAACGGCCTCCAGCGAAGAAGAGGACTCCTTCCGGGTCAAAAGTTCGGAAGTCAAACTCAGCCAGCAGCCTGTAAACAGACCCAAGACATAAAGTGGGGTACAGAGCAGGTGCAGGGCTGCCTAGTCCCAGGGCCTTGACCCCTGTGACGCTTTCCAGGACATGGGGAGCTGGTTCACTCAGAGATCTTGACAGCGAGGAGCCCTGGACCAGCCTTCTCACCTGGGTTGTGCTGTCCTGTGTGCCTGGCTCTCACCTGGTGGGTTGAAGCCTCTTGAAGCGTAGTCTGATAACTGGGGTGCCACTAAACATGCGGCCGAGGTACAAGGACTTCACGCTCTTGGCCATAGTGAAGGGCACACATGGTAAGATGTCCTGTCATGAGATAGGAATGTGTTGGGGGATGGGGGAAGCCCTGTGGCAGCTTTTTAAATAATGTTCATGTTCTGGTCACATTGGGGAGATTCTCTGACCTTCCAGAATGCCAAGGTTAGCCCACCCCTGGAAATCCCAGAGTCCATATGACCCATCCCATGTTGGTGCCCCAGGCAGAGACCCAGGGTTCTGAATTCTATCACCTGCAACATTCTTGCCTGTTTTTATTTGCTAGTAGTGTCCAAATTATGAAATGCTTCAAACTCACAGAAGAGTACAGAGACTCATAAAAATTCATTTTAGTACACTATTAACAAAATGAACAGAACAGAGGCCTTAAAGACTATGGTTCAAGAAGCTTCCCTGATTCATGCTGTAGGCTTTCCCACTGACCAGAGAGAGGATGGAATTAAAACAGGTTAAGCTGGCTTCCAGGGGAGATGAGAAAACACTGGCCAGCAGGGAGCCTGAGGCAGAGACCACATAGGCGCTGGTCCCCTGACCCCTCAGGAGGGTACTATCTCACAAAGTACCTACATGACTTTGGCTTCAGGCTCATAATAGAAAAATGCTTCTCCTGCTTCCCAGGCCTGTGGCTTGCAAAGTCATCAATGGTGCATGGTCGCTTGCTGCCGTTTTCCAAAAAATGCCATCAATGCACAACTTCCCTGCAGTTTATTTAGCTTGATACAGAGCCCTGAGTGAACGGTGTGTGTGTGTGTGTGTGTGTGTGTGTGTGTGTGTGTGTGTGTGCGTGCATGTGTGCACTGTATATATCCTGGTGTGAACACATCACACCTTGGGTCTACACCAGCAGGCTACATGGATGAGAGTGGGGAGTTGCTAGGGAGATTTTGTCAACACCACCAAACAGAGGTTTGGCTAGCTGTGTGGTCCCTAGTGCTAGCAGGAGTCTTCAGTCAACCATGTCTCTAGGAACTTTTCTCCCACAACCTGTCAGTAGCAAAGGGTCCTATTCAAAGCCCAGCACTGGGGCTCTGCAAGGCCATCTAGTGGACACTAAGGTCACCTACCTCACAAGTATCCATGTCTGGGGACAGCTTTAGGCCCCCGCGCCCATCACAGTGGCAGGTATAGCTGCCTGGGGAGTTGACACAGGTTTGTTCACAGCGTCCCTGCTGGCACTCATCCACATCTGCCGGCAAAGGGACTCATGGTAGGCATGGGGAAAGCTCCAACACTCAGCAACCCCACTTACTCTTCCCAGAGACACGCTGTAGACATCACTGCTCAGCCTGCTACCTCAGAGGCCTGTCTCTTAGGTCCCTGCTTCCTAGAGAGAAACGAAGAGCTGAAGATGTCCAAGGACTGGGCTCGGACTGACCGGCTGACTGGCCCAGGGATGGTGTGACCAAGAGTGTCTGCGTGGGTTGTGGGCATGGTACAGGGCAGGACACGTCTTATCTCTATGCTCCCTTCTCTGGGGGCTCCCATAGCTATCTCTCAGAGTCTCTTGTAACTCTAAGAAAGGTGTGACTATAGGAAGAGACGGTCTCTGCCCTAAGGACATGGTGAGCCTACAAAGTGAGAGAATAAGTCAATCATTCCCCATCTACTGCAGGCACACAGGGGCTGGGAAGAAGCCCAAGTATCTACTAAGGAATTTGGGAGCTTCACTTACGCTACTGAAGTCTGGAGAAAGGTAAACACAGAGGTGTGTTTGCATGGTACAGAGTATGCACCGGAACACACACATGTTTGAGAGCATCCTGTGTGAGCATACACATATGGATACAATGGGGCCAGCAAAAAGTGATGAGACAGGACTGACTTTAGGGGGTCATCTTCAACAAAGGTACACAGAGACTCCCAGGAGGTCCTGATACTTTTTCCAAGCCTACGTGTGTACAGTGACTTCCTAGAATGCTGGACCACTGGTTGCCAGCCATAGAGCAATGCAGCCCACATTCAGGCAGTGACCCACATGTGTCCTAGGCTAAGGGTCAAAGAAGAGAGTAACCTGGGTGGCTGCAGCATGGGTACCTTGGCAGGCCTTCTCCTGGGAGCTGTAGGTGTAGCCCTTGTCACAGAGGCAGGAGTAGGAGCCCGGCAGGTTCTTGCAGCGTGCATCCCCACAGGTGTTCGGGTTTGCGCACTCATCTATATCTGTAAGCAAAGACAGCCAGGCCAAGACTGTACAGGTCAGTATGGGACAGTGGCGGTGGCCTCTGGGGATAAAGGGCGAGAACAGCCCCAGACAGGAGGGTGGAGGACAGGAGGACGAAGGCACAGTGCCTTCGCCATGGGTGCCAAGTGATGGTGGGCCCAGGGACCACATGCTGCTCACCCACACTGGGTACACTGTAGACTTCATTGCTCGGGATCCACAAAGCAAGGCAGGTCACCTCGACCTGCTACTAAAGTGTGGGGGCTGTGTCCCTTGGTCAGGGCCAGGGACAAGAGCCACAACGAGAGGGTCTCTGTTCCTGGAATAAGGACATAGGAGGGGAGGCCTAGGCATTCCCATATCCATATCCTATATATTTCACCTATGAGGACACCCATACAACCACACCTTCTGAGAGTATTCTTTGGGATTGTCAGACGTGAACGCTGAGGTAATGAAAATAAAAACTTTCTCCCCCCAAAATTTGTCTCATCCGGTTTGTGCTCAGACAATGAGTTGACTCCTGAACTTCACCCACCCACGCCACCCCCTGCCCCAAACCCCACCCCCTATCCCACACACAGCTGTCTGGATCATCTACACAGGTAGTCGTGGCCCAGTCCCAGTGAGTCTCAGTTACTCAGGGACACTCTGGGGACATCTGTGTTGGAGCACAGCTCAGGGGACATATGCACTTCTGAGATTTATTGGGTGTCCTCAGGCTCCCTGCTCTGGGCTGAGTAGAAACGGGACCACACAGTGGGGAGGGCCCATCTGCTTCCATGTTCTTGGGGACAGGGTAGAGGGAGTCTGTGCTGGGAGGGTCTGGAAGGTACAGCAGGTGCACAGAGGTACTGGGGCCTGCCACCTTACCGAGCTCCCTGCAGTCAGTTGCAGAGATCTAGGCCTTGTGACCACATAGGCTGTCTTGTTGGCTCTGTGGGCTGCAAGGTACTTGGAAACACTAGTGTAGATGGGTCCCCTCAGTCCTTACCCTTGCTCTCACGGGGACTCATGTCCATGATGCTGGACTGGACCATCTCCAAAGGATGCTATTCCCTTCCCGGGATAGGGAGGCAGGCGAGGTGCAATGGCTCAGTCAGCGACTTACCTTGGCAGTTCCTGCCATCCGAGGCAAGTGAGAAGCCGCTATGGCAGGCACACTGGAAACTTCCTGGCTTGTTCTGGCAGACCTGGCTGCAGCCCCCATTCCTCTGGCCACACTCATTGACATCTGAACATGAAGAAAGAGTGAGGGGCTCCTACCCGGACACTTCCCTGCTGGCCTCATGTAGATAAGGTAGACAGAGTGAGGGCCAGAGAGATGTGAACTGAAGCTCGTGGGGACAGCCACAGACTCAATTCTGAAGGTCTCTAGGTGACAAGGGACAGGGCGAAGGACAAAATGGACCTACTAACCAGTGCTCAAGAGTCACGAGACCTACACATAGCCTAGTCTGGTACCCTGAACAAAACTATCCAGATGACCTGTGGGTGTAGCTAGGCTGCCCTGAGTGAAGGGCTTGGCAGGTTCTGCTATCCTGTTTGTAGCTTTATCTAACGCCTCACCCTCACTTGAGCAAATCAAGGTGGGGCTCTTAAGCGGGGCGGGGGCGGGGGTGTGCTAAGACCCACGTGATATTTTCTTCTTTTTAATCCTGGCTCCCAAACAGCTGTCTAGCTGCCTCAACTCTCTAGGAGCCTGCAGCTTCAGTGACCCTCAGGGCTGTCACATTCCACCCTGGACCTGCAAAGGGTTCCCAAGAGGTTATCCATCAGGGCCTTATCTCAGAACAGGCTATAGGTATGGCTGAGCTCCCAGTCAAGGGTAGGGGGTGAGGAGAGGGTGAGGCTGTGGACTCTCACCTTTGTTACAGAGCCGGCCTTCCCAGCCAGCTTTGCATAGGCAGAAGAAGTTGCCCATGAGGTCTTGGCAGAGCTGAGTACCCTTCTTATCACAAGGGTTTGGGGTGCATTGGTCAGGCAAGTCTGAGGTGAAGGACACACAAAAAAGAAAATCACTCAGGGCTTCTCTGAAAGTCTTACCTCACACAGTTGGTGGTGGTTAGAGCCACTGGTGGGGCCTCAGTGGAGCTCCTTGGGGTTCCAAAGCAGGCTAAAGTGTGATGGAAGTCCCCACCTTGGGACAGGAACAAACTTGAGGAACTTTTAAGGCACTGGGACCAGTTCCAGCAAAACCACCCAGGTCTACTGGGGTGTCTGTCACCGGGCCAGGCAAAGAGGGACTGTTGGCTCAGGCCTCCAGGGAACAGGCCTTCTAGGTCTCCTAGAAGGGCTTGGGCACATTCTCTCCACAGGACACAGAACTGGAGGAGTCCGCTGAATAGGCAGGAGGGCTCTTTAAAGACATTAGCTCTGCCAACACACACATCAGCACTAAGGCATTGAGGCAGGTGTGCTGTGGCCAGGTGAACAGGACACACAGGTGGCTGAGCCACACAGCTCCCGCCTTTAGCTTACAGGCTGGCACAATGTTAACTCCCTCCATGCAGTACCTTAGAGCCACAGCTGAGACCTAGCCTCGACTATGCCCTGGGTGGGGGCGGGGAGAGCTCAGTATGTGCCCCAATTCCAAGGTTAGGGAAATCCCAGAAAGAAGCATTATTATATCCTGTTCTCAAGGAATCCTTCCAGAGGTTGAACAGATGTGGGCGTGACCCAGGGCATAGGAGGCCTGGTTCCTTCATTCTGCCCCATCTGAAGGATCTACAGTCTTCCTAGATGGGATAGGGGGTGGGGTAGCTCCTATCTACCAACAGCTAGATAGCTCTATGATGTGGGATTTCCCTCTGTACGCTGTGATTCCCGTTAATGAATAAAGAACTGCTTTGAGCCTATAGCAGAGCAGAGAGGGGCAGAGCAGAGCTAGGAGGGGAGGACTGGACTGAATTCTGGAACAAAGAAGGGTGGAATCAGAGAGAAGCCATGTAGCTCCAACGGAGCCAGACAGAACTTTAGCAGGTAAGCCACAGCCATGTGGCAATACACAGATTAATAGAAATTGGTTAAATTAATATGTAAGAGTTAGCGAATAAGAAGCTAGAGCTAATGGGCCAAGCAATGATTTAATTAATATGGTTTCTGTGTGATTATTTCAGTCTGGGCGGCCGGGGCAGTGGTCTTCAACCTTCCTAATGCTGAGACCCTTTAATACAGTTCCTCATGTTATGGTGATCCCCACCATAAAATTATTTCTGTTGTTACTTCATAACTGTAATTTTGCTACTGTTACAGATATTATGAAAATGTGTTTCCCAATGGTCTTAGGTGGCCCCTGTGGAAGGGTCATTTGACCCCCAAAGGGGTTGCAACCCACAAGTTGAGAGCTGCTATTGGGGTCAGCTCCTGAGACTCTCTCAAGGGTAGCACTTTCCAGCCCTGACCAGTCTCTGCTTGCTTAGACGGTATCAGACTGATGGCCTCCTTGGACTGGCATCCCATTGCTCAGAGGCATTTTGCCACCTCTGTGATGTTCCCCTGGTTCCTTCTCCTTGACGTAGGTCCGACCGACGACCGGCTCTAGATTTTCACTGTTAGAAGGTACGAAATGGGGCCGACTCCAGACAGCACACCCAGACTGGATGAGGGTAACCACCCTATTTCCCTCCTGTCCTCAGGTGTGGTCACTGTCATCCGGCCACCCAAATCCCAGCTCTGCACCAGAGGGCAGGGGTCAGGTGTAGTCCAGCACTCCAAGAGCACAGCCATACTTGTATCTCTCAACGCCGGCCCACGCCTCCGGCCGGCAGGTGATGCTGCTCTCACTTGCCTGGCATCCGATGGGAAGTTCTGGCTTAGGTGGGCCCTCTGCAGTGCAGAAAAAGCTGAGACCCAAGAGCTGAGGACCAGGAGGCAGGCTGAGCTATCCCTCCTGGAGGAAGCAGCTGTGAGATTTGTATTGCTCTCTGCTTTTAGCTGGGGAAGAGTCATTTTGAGTCTCATGACAACTCACATTGCTGGTTTTGATTCTTGGGCATCCCTATCCCACTTGCTGCCCATGTAGGTCTGAAGCCAGCATTTGTTCCTCTTTGATTTACAGAAACAGTTTCAGGACAAGCCAGAAGAGCATTCGGAGCCCCGGCCAACATCTCCTGGAGGCCGTCCTGGCAGGATGTCAAAAAAGTCTTCCAGGTTACCCTTCTTGAGTTTGCTCCACTCTTGGGGGCCCTCCCCACAGGCCTCTTGCTTCCTACACCTGAACTCTAGACAAAGAGGATTGTTGCTGCCTGGCAGGGATGGGGAGGACCAGGCATATGATGAGGCAGGAGCCAACCTCTGGATTTCCCAGATGCATTCCTTTGCTCATCCAGGGTTTTCAGGTCAGCCTCATTGCTGGCAGTTTCTACTAGTACAGGGCCAGGCTGGGCTAGGTGCCGAGCCCACAACAGGCCTGGGAAGCAAGTCTAGGCTTCTCAGGGAAGCTCTGCCATCTAATTTGTTTGCCTTTTCTCCCCACTGTGGTCTTTCCACGTTTACATCCAAAGTCTGCTGGGTTTGCACAAACCACAGCCAACATCATGCCTGTGAGTCTTCAAGTAGTTTTGAGATTCTTGCAGAATAGTTTCTAGCAGATCATTATAAAATGCTATTTCCCCCTTAAGCATGTAGGGGGCTGGATAAAGTCAGAGTGGCCTATAAATAAGGAGTCAGGATTGGAGGTCCTCATTGTTCCACAACTTCTGTGGACTCTTGAGAGACCACCTGAAGCCAGGATACAGTGACCATTATACTTAAGTGTCCGGTTGGAGGGTTAAATTTATTTCTAAAGTATACTCTAGCAAATCTGGCATGAGGACTGGTTTACTTGGCCAAGAATACCAGCAACCCTTGCAAAATCTGTCCTTAGGCCGAGAGATGGGGCAGTGCCAACTTCCAATGGGGTAATGTTATTTTTAAGAGTCCCCCAACACAAAGCCAACACCACAACCCTTGTCCCTCTGTCCCTAGAGGAATACCACCCACTACACGTCATCTCTTTTCCTGTTGGAAATTTACCAAGTCCAATGTTTGACCTTTGGCAGGTACCCAGAAATCTCTGCAGTGATATGGACACATTCCCGAAAGGTGAAAGAATGGACAGTTTTGCAGGCACTGTGGGGCCCAGGTAGCTGCTCCCCAGGTGGGCTGCTATGCTTTGAGACAGGGTTTCTCTGTGTGTAGCCCTGGTTGCCCTAGAACTCTTTGTTGACCATACTGGCCTTGAACTCACAGAGATCTGCTGTTATTCTTAACAGTCTTTCCTTCTTTCTTTGTATGGCTGTAGGTAGAGTATGAAGAGTGAGCTGGCTCTCCAAGTGGCAAGTCAGGACCTGGGCAGCAGTCCTGTCCAATCTAGGCCTTTTGTTCTGGGCCCAGAAAGGAACAGTGAGCCCTGGAAAATCCTGATGACCTGACTCGCCCACCACTGCCTGACATAATGTATGAGGAGCAACCTTCTGGCAACAGGTCTATCAGAGACTCCCACTGGACATGGCAGGGAACCTGGAATGCTTTGTAAAAAAAAAGAAATGGACACCAAAGCTTTTCCTGCATCAAGTGATCAGAGTGTAAGCTTAGCCTATGGCTTCTCCCTTGCCACTCCAGCTGCTGCTGGCACCGTGATCAGCCCCCATGAGGTGAGGTGTAGGTCTCTCAGGAGGCCTGTGTGGTCAAAGGCTTGTCTAAGGCTAGGTCTAAGCTCTCTAGGAAGTTCCAGAATGGGGCCTGCAAGACTTGTTTTAATTTTTTAACAAAATGGGTATTCAGAGTATTTAAGCTATGACATACCATGGGCATGGAGGTAAAAATCCAGATACAAAGGGTAACAGGCTGCCTAGCTGGGGGGCTTGGGGGCTTGGCTTGTATCCCTGTCTTCCCATGGCTCAGTAGAAGGATATGTGGGTCATCAGGGCACTTTGGTACAGCCACCATGAGGGGCACATGCCCATGGGACCCATGATGAGCACAATCAGGCAAAGTACCTATGTGTCAGGGACTTTGGCAAAGCTTCTGCCCTGAGCAGGCAAGGCATCTGGCAAATGGGTTTAACTTATTTGGCACCAGAAGATACAGGAGGTTTATCATCTAATCAGTTCAGGGACAGGCTCTGGGGGGTGGGTACAATTTCATCCCCCTCTTCTAGGTCATCTATCACCACAGGGGCGCAGAATCTTGAGAATCCCACCCACAGTGTGTCATTGCAATTCAAAACATCATAAGAGGTTCTGAAGCCACAATATTGTAGGGAGAGCAGGCCCTTTGTTTGTCCTGGCCGTCCCCTAGCTTATACCCGAAATAATCACACAGAAACTGTATAAATTAAATTACTGCCTGGCCCATTATCTCTAGCCTCTAATTAGCTAACTCTCACATCTTGATTTAACCCATTTCTATTAAATCTGTATGTCACCATGAGGTCGTGGCTTACCGGGAAAGATTTAGCATGTCTGACTGGCAGCTTCATGACGGCTCTCTCTCACTCTGCTTTCTTCCTCCCAGAATCCAGTTCTGTCTTCTCTGCCTACCTAAGTTTTGCCCTATTAGGCCAAGCAGTTTTAACCAATGAAAGCAACACATAAACAGAAGGACCTCCTACAAAATTTCCCCTTTTCTGTTTAAAAAGGAAAGGGAAAATGGTGTAGGAGGTCCTTCTGTTTAGGACAACGTCCCCTCTCCCAGCAAAGTTTGCCCTCAGGCTTAGGGACATCATTTAGGGGTTGATTATAGTTGGTATACGGTTGAGGGTTGGGGGAGGAATTTTATGAGCTCAGGGATCTTTTTGAAAAAAAAAAAAAAGGGAAAATTGGATGATGGGATAATAGATTGGTATTTGTGAGTCATTGTTTATAGACAATTACATTGGTATAGATTCTTGTATATGGATACAAAGTTGAATTATATTAAATATTATATGCATGCATGCTTCTATCTCTGTTTAAAACATTTTTTATGGGGCTGGAGAGATGGCTCAGAGGTTAAGATCACTGACTGCTCTTCCAAAGGTCCTGAGTTCAATTCCCAGCAACCACATGGTGGCTCACAACCATCTGTAATGAGATCTGGTGCCCTCTTCTGGCCTGCAGGTGTACATGGCCCAGGCAGAATACTGTATACATAATAATAAAGCAAAAAAAATTTTAAAAAAACCTAAAAAAAACCAAAAAAACCCCATTTTTTATGTATTGATATATATTTACCATATTGCAGTATATATTTCTACCTCTGATCAAGATATTTATATTGTTTACATTTGGAGGTCATTGTCCTCATTTATTGCACAGTTGTTTGTCTTAGTCTTTAAGTTAGATAGGTATTAAAAATTATAGATCAATAGTAATCTATGCTTGTCATATTTACAGTTAGACTAATAAGGTTATTTAGATACATAGAGATTATATTCTGTATAAATAGATAATCTTCAACCTCTTCAAAGAGCTGCAAAAAATGACATTTAATCTAACTTAGAGTTCTGTGGTAGCAAGACACAATTGCTCCTGGCAACACCGAACTCTTCCTGAGAGATTGTTGAGCACCAAACACACTCCACTTGGAGCTTGTTTTCTTCTTGGCAAAACCTGCCTCTGGGCAGGGAACTGCCCAGACCACTGACAAGATACATAGTATCCAGAAATGGATAAACAAAACTGTCAAATCTTGCCAAGACAGGGTAAGACTGTTTTGAAAATTTTCTTGCTTTTAAAAATAATCTGTCAGTTATTCTAGGCCTTAGCCAAATGGCTGCTTCAACGTTGCAAACGTGACTTTGGGTGATTGCCCAGGTAGCCAGTTGTCTCTGTGATTTGCTGCATGTTCTGGAAGTTGTTTGATTACACTTCCTAATTACTCAAGTAACATTATTTCCCTTCTTAGATCTTCAATGGGGTTAAAGACTAGATAAATGTAGTTACTTTCCTCTCATGACTTGGCCAAGTTATTTATTATACAAGAGTTAAGCTAATTAGAATAGGATATTTGTTCTTATTGTATATATTTTTATAGTAGGTTTAAAACTCTTATATTTAAATAAAAGGGGGAGGTGCTGTGGGAAGCACAGCTAATACCTACCCACCTACTGGGGCGTGGCCTCATGGACTATTTACCCAGATGCGGAAGCGTGTCCGGCCCCTTGCTTCCTCTCTCTGCTTGTCCCTGGGCCCTGTTTTGGCTGTTTGGTTTGCTTTGGATCTGATCTTCGTCCATCGTTCAAGCAGAATATCCTGACCTTGTAAGTCTACCCCTTAATAAACACCTATCTGTTTTCTTAGTTCTGAGCTAGTGTGAGATTCCTTTTCTGTTAAGTGTCTGAGCATTTCTGCCTTCAGCAGAGAGCTGAAAAGATGGTCTTGCCTGCATGACGGAAGGCAGGGACACGCTTCACACCCTATGAAATATTTGGAGCCCTCCAGCAAGTATATTTATGGATCATTAAAAAAACAAAAACAAGATTTACTTGAAGAGAAAGTTCGGTGTGCAAAGAGCAGACGCCTGGAGGGCCTGACAACTTCTCACGCTGATGGAACATTCACCAGCTTTATCCCAACCACAGCTGAGCCACAGCTACCCAGTATGTGCTTCAAGTGAGACAGGAGGGGGCACTTACTCTGAACGCAAGGGGGGAAGTTTGGGTTTTTATCTTCAGGCTTGCCATATTTCCTCAGGCATTCTGAAAGAAAGAAACAGACAACATGGTCACTTGTCATCCCTGGGGTAGAGCAGGTGTCCAAGTCTGTGCCAACCAACACATTTTCTTTTCGCCTGGACACATGGATCTTCAGGGAGTGCATGGCCTAGCAATCAGTATAAATCAGTTGGTGGTGATGGCAGGAAGGTACCCCCAGGGTGACAGAACACTGACCCGGAATGGTGAGTGCTGGATCCTCCCATCACACAGAACACCAAGAACTTCAACACCGTCTGACTACAGCCAAAGAACTGAACCTCAAGATCACAGAGATCCGGGCAGGAAATGTCTTTTGTCTGAAAGTACGAGTGCTCTTTAGTGCCCTCTCAAGCCTGTAGGGCACCAGACCTGGCAGACACGTGTGTTCCACAAGTGTACAGCATTTGAACATACGCAGTACACGATGGCTGTGTGTGATGGCATGTAGACATCCTCTCTGGTCCTTCAGTTGGTCACTGTTGATTGTCCCCATGACAATACAGTGAAAGTACAGTCAGGATGCATGGATGGGCTAGCTATCTCCATCTGTCTTGGTACTAGAGACGGCCTAAGGCCTTTTGGGCTGTTGTAGGGACCAGAGAGGCCTGAGTTAGTGAAGTCCTGTATTTTGATATGGGCAAAGCTTGCCAAGGACACCAAGGCCAACTGTCCCATGGGAAATTGGCAAAGCCGTCACCCATACGGGCCAGGATCAAGAGAAACAGCAAAGCTTTCCTTGGAAATCAGCGTTTGTGAACAATCGATCAGTGTGAGCAAGGACTAGCACAGCCCATACTGCTCAGTTCCAGAGGCCTACTGAGACGAGCTAACCCCTCCCTTTGTGTTGTACCTAATAAACCCACTGAGGGTCTGGGTGGCAGTTTTTGCCTTGGAGGACTCCAACGGATCCCAGCTTGACTGTAATTGTGTCTGTCCTTTCTTTGTTCCCTTGTCTCCCCTACCCAAGATCCTGGTACCTGACCCTGGAGAGTCACAGCAGGCAAGTCACTGGTCCTCTGTGCTATTTATTGCTTGATACATATTACAGACCAGAAGAAGGCCAGCATTTTACCCAAACATACTCTTCTTACATGCAATATACATCCAAAGTACTTTGGGTGTTGACCAAACAGCACTCAGAATTTAGGGTTTCTTGAGGAGCAAACTAACTATCCTCCAGACTAGAACCCTATTTTTTTTTATTTGTCCGTAAGAGCATATTGGTATTTCCCACGCCACTAAGTGCCCCCCTCCAGGGGCTGAGAGTGTGTGTGTGCTCCCCGTTCATGTAAAAGCCTTCTGTAAGGTTCGAAGTTTTAACTGATAATAGAGCAAATGTTGATAAAGCACACTACACAGGAGCAAATTCTTTGGGGGGGGAGGGTGTTCCTCAATAATCTCAGAAGTCCTGAGGCCAGAAAGTCTGAGGGCATTCAGTCAATCATACTTCCTCATGTGGGTAGGGCCTAGAATCAAACAAAGAAGGTATCTGAAAGCAGTAGTATTAGTCTGAGGCTCAGGCAACTTGGGATAAAATGATAGTATATAAAAAAAAAACAAACAAAAACAAAAAATCCCACACTCAAGTTTTGACCCATGTGCTCCCAATGGCTCTAACCTCACGGCTTCCTCCTCCCAGGAGTAACATGCTAATGGGATCTCCCCAACACGAAACAGACATTGCCATACGCCTGTCTGACAATGAAGTCAGAGTAGTGACTTTAACTTACCTTGATATCTTGGGTAGAAATATTCCTGTGGAAAGAGAAGAAGGGCAATAGTTAATGGGCACAGGATGAGGCCTCTTAAAAAGGACTGTTTAATCAAACCTGGAAACAGGAACACAGAAGCAAGAAAACCTTGCACTGTGACTCCCTCAGTGGTAGAGCTACTTAGAAGTCCTGTTCAGAAAGGATGCCAGTGAGAGAAGCATGCGAACGGGAGGCCTCTGCTGACTCAGCTTCTGCAGGATCCCTGCAGTGTGTGGCTGCAAAGCATGACAGGGCCACCTTCAGGAAGAAGCAAATTAGAGAGCGCCTCCCACGCTCCCTGAGAAAATGCACGTAGGATAGGAACATCCCAGGTAGCCCAGTTTCAGCCCAAGAACACAGTTCTCGTCTCAGTTAGGGTTTCTATTGCTTCAATGAAACACGATAACCAAAGCACACGGGGAGGAAAGGGTTCATCTGTCCTACACTCTTCCACATTGGAGTCCATCATTAAAGGAAGTCAGGGCAGGAACTCAAACAGGGCAGGAACCTAGAGGCAGGAGCTGATGCAAAGACCATGGAGGGGTGCTGCCTACTAGCTTCCTGCCCCTGGTTTGCTCGGCCTGCTTTCTTATAGAACCGAGAACCATCAGCCCAGGGAAAGGACTGGGTGCCCTTTCATTAATCAATAATTAAGAAAATGCCCCACAGCCCAATCTTATGGAGGCATCTTCTCTTTGCTTTTCTTTCTTTTCTTTCTTTGAGACAGGGTTTCTCTGTGTAGCACTGGCTGTCTTGGTGCTCGCTCTGTAGCCCAGGCTGGCCTCTAGCTCACAGAGATCCGCCCACCTCTACCTCCCAAGTGCTGGGATGAAAGGTGTGCGCCACCACTGCTCAGCTTGGAAGCATTGTCTTAATAAAGGTTCCCTCCTTTCAGATGATCCAGCTGTGTCAAGATGACATAAAACTAGTATGCACAACTGACCCCTTGTCACCAGACACACAAACACAACCTCCCCTTTCCCATTCATTCCCAAGCTCTCACATTGAACAACATAACTTTAAAAGTCCCAGTCTTTACAAAATCAAACATTAAATGTTCAGTCCGTTTAAAATACCCAGACTCTTAAAAATCCAAAATCTCCTTTTAAAGTTTGAAATCTCTCAACTATGGACTCCTCCAGTGGGCTTGGGTCACTTCTCCATCTCTGCCCTCTGTGGCATACACAGCTTATCTTCCAGGCTCTGGTTGTCTCACTGCACGACTGTTGTTGTTCTGGATGGTCATTTCATGGTACTGGAATCTCCAAAACGTGGGGTCTTTTGCAGCAACTGGGCTGTATTTTCACCAATAGCCTCTCCTGGCTCTCTTCCGGGAGAAAGCCTGCCACACAGTGACACGCCTCAGCTGCTCTCCACAACCCCGACCCCGTCACACCTTCAAATCTAGCACCACGGGCGACTCTAACACCACACCAAGTTCAGCAGCCAGCACAAAGTACAACGTTGGCCATGCCTTGAACACAGCTTCTATGTGTTGAACCTCAGGAAACATTTTCCAGAAGACTTCACCTCAGTGATGCCAGTTTTTTCTCAATCACCGCTAATTTCTCAGATCCAGCTGAGCAGCATCTATTACCCCAGCAAAGCAAAGGTTTCACATCAGTAGTTCTGGGTTCTTGTTAATCACAGCTGACTCTTTAGCCCCAGCTAACCAGAACCACAGGATCTTAATTCAAAATGACACCTGGCCCCACAATAGCCTCTTAACTTCCCTCTGAAACGCCACAAGCCGGGCCTCCACTGTCTGTACCGCCCTCAACATTCTTATCTTCCACGCTCCTACAGAGCCCACCGAGATCTCAACATGCAGTGGCTTTTCTAGTCGAAAGTTTCAAAGTCCTTCCACAGTCCTCCCCAAAACACAAGAACAGGTCTCTCCCAGCAATGCCCCACCATCCTGGTACCAACTTCTGTCTTAGCCAGGCTTTCCATTGCTGTGATGAACATCATGACCGAAAGCAAGTCGGTAAGGGTTTATTTGACTTACATTTCCATGTCGTAGTCCATCATGGAAGGAAGTCAGGACAGGAACTCAAACAGGGCAGGAACCTGGAGGCAGGAGCTGATGCAGAGGCCATGGAGGGGCGCTGCTTACTGGCTTGCCCTCCCTGATTTGCTCAGTCTGCTTTCTTATAGAATCCTGACCCATAAGCCCAGGGTGGTCCCACCCATAATTGGCTGCCTCGCCCCCAGTCAATCACTAAATTAAGAAAATGACCTACAGGCTTGTCTACAGTTCAACCCCCTCCCCACACACAGGGTTTCTCTATAGCTTTGGAGCCTGTCCTGAAACTCACTCTGTAGGCTAAGTTTGCCTTGAACTCACAGAGATCCACCTGCCTCTGCCTCCCGAGTGCTGGGATTGAAGGTGTGTGCCACTACTGCCCAACAAAAAACCCCAGCTTCCCCTGATTAGAGGTTTTGGATTTTTTGGGGGGGGGCATTCGAGACAGGGTTTAGATGTCCTGGAACTAGCTCTTGTAGACCAGGCTGGTCTTGAACTCACAGAGATCCACCTGCCTCTGCCTCCCGAGTGCTGGGATTGAAGGTGTGTGCCACTACTGCCCAACAAAAAACCCCAGCTTCCCCTGATTAGAGGTTTTGGATTTTTTGGGGGGGGGCATTCGAGACAGGGTTTAGATGTCCTGGAACTAGCTCTTGTAGACCAGGCTGGTCTTGAACTCACAGAGATCTGTCTGCCTCACGAGTGCTAGGATTATAGGTGTGTGCCACCACCACTTGGCTCTTCAGTCCAGTCTTATGGGGGGCATTTTCTTAATTGAGATTCTCTGGTCTCAGATGACTCTAGTTTGGGTCAAGCTGACATAGAACCATCCAGCAGTTCTCTTCAGCCTTAGGTGTCTCCTGTCATTGGTTTGCATACATTGTCTTGGTAAAACAAGTTTTCTGGCTAAGCATAAGGCCAGAGGGTCTGTTCTGTTTCTGTATCCCCACACTGCACACGGGGTGTCTCCACATTGCACACGGGTGAATACAGCCCTCTGGCCATTCTGGGCCAGTGACAGGATGGCTAGAAGCCTGTTCAGGAATGTTGTGAGCAACAGGCCTCCACACAGGCCCAAAGTCAAAGTCCCCAGCAGAACCCCCCCACACACACACACCTGCAATGGGAACGGTGTCCCTGTTTGTCTTCTCTCACTTCTCTCCCTGGTGAGGGGCTACGTGGATGAAAACAGAGGTAACGGGGATGGAATAAGCCAGAGTAAGGCTCCCATGACTGGGGGCGGGGTGCTGCTCAGGTACTTTTCTCCAGGTTTAGAAAGAATATCAGGAAAGAACTTAGATGACAAAATTCTGCTCATGTTATAGAGTCAAGTGTGGGGGTGCAGAGAGCAAGCGGCGAGGGGGAGATGTTGTTTACATTGCCAGGAATAGCCTTTCACAGACAGGTGCATGGAAAGGCCAAAGGTAACAGAGCAATGCTCATATTGCCCCATGGCACTGCCGTCAGGTCTGGCTGGAGGCCAGCACAAGGCCAGCTTTTCTCCTGGAAGGATGCAGCAAACCTAGCATCCAGCTCAGAAAGACCTAGTGGCCTTTGAAGCATCCCAAGAGTGGCATCGCTCAGAACTGATCTCCCTGTCCCCCCTGCACAGGGACCAGGCGGGATGGTAGCCATGGCTTCCAGTTGCCATTCTTCCTGACCTCCTTGGAGGGCCTCACCTGGCAGACTGCAGCTGGATAGCTTCAGCGGCTGCCTGACCAGGCCAAGTCTGAAGACAGTTCATGCTCCAAAGACAGACGAAACCCATGCAAGAGGACACGGTCGGAAGCATGCATAACAAGATGGAGAAACAACTGAGCCCAAAGTGGGGCCAACTGACATCACTTTTTATAATTACAAAAAGGACACCCCAACTGCCACCCCATGCCACCCAACTGGGAAGGTTCCAGTTTACTCTACACAGCTGCTACCTGTAGAACATCATTCTCCCCTGGATCTATGGGTCCTCTCAGACTCTCAGAGGTGAAGACATCGCTGCCTAGCAGAAACAAGGTAGTAGACCAAAATCTGGGCTTCTAGCCCTCCTCTTGACTTCCTCATGGTGGTGGTGGGGGGGGCATGTTACACAGCATCGCCATCATACACAGGCCTCAGAGGCATAGAAAGGTCCCCCACAAAACTTGCTTTCACAGGCAGCAACAGGCCCTGCACCCATGATGCTCACACCCATACATAGGACCCATGAATGCTCACACCTATATATAGGTAGGCCCCATGAATGCTCACACCTATATATAGGTAGGCCCCATGAATGCTCACACCTATATATAGGTAGGCCCCATGAATGTTCACACCTATATACAGGTAGGCCCCATGAATGTTCACACCTATATACAGGTAGGCCCCATGAATGCTCACACCTATATACAGGTAGGCCCCATGAATGCTCACACCTATACACAGGTAGGCCCCATGAATGCCCACACCTATACACAGGTAGGCCCCATGAATGCTCACACCCAGACCCTCAGTAGACCTCTGCAGTATGGCTTTCCTAGACAGACTTTATGGAGAGCTAGTTCCCAGTGAACTTTGAGTCTCAGAAGCTCCATGTAACATGAACCCAGGTTCTACCTCACCAGCTCCGTATACAGAGTGTGAAGGTGTAAGCTGTACTGTTCAATGTATGGGGAACATTCTAGGCACACAATACCACCTATGGCTCCCAAGGTAGTCTCTATCAGAGCAGAGACATGAGGTGAAGCTGCCGGGGAGAGCTTTTAAGTTCTGGGGGGATCCCCACCCTGAGCTTCTAAAGGTAGATCAACTAAGCAATTCTACAACAAGCAGTGTTGGCCTGTAAGTGGTTCAGTCAGTCTGTGACTATCCATGAAGAGTAAAGGGCCCAAGGATGGGCTCTGGGCCCACTGATGCTAGCTAATCCCTGATCCCTCTCTGAGGACAGAGCCTGGGAGTGGAGAGCCTGGGCCCAGAAGTGTGCTTTGTGAGATCGTCCCAAAGCTAAATCTACAGCAGGTTTGAGGGATCCATGTGGTAGTGTGTATTTCATTATCATGGGCATGGCCACTAAAGGGGGCTCTGGGGAGACTAGCACCCATTGTTTTCTTTCATGTATTGCACGTCCATGTAGCTCAGGGGAAAATAACTGATGCTTCTAGCTTCTTCCCCTACCAGCTCCTATAAAACCCCTTAGAAATAGAAAAACACACTTTATAATCTGTCAAGGTCAAAAGCAAAGCCTGTGCTGAGAAGGTGCTGGCGGAGTGGCTGTCAACAAAGGCTTCTAACACCAGTCCCTACGCTTCAGACTGGCGCTCTGCATGGCGGAAGCCACCGTAGCTCTCACCTGAGCCCTGTGCAGGAAGGAAGCACGGACCTGGCCAAGGGCCACTGGGTGAGCAACCTGGGAGGGTTTGGCTTGCTGTGGCCCCAGCTCTGACAGTGGAGCCCTTCACTTTGCCTAGTTCCGGAAGGATATTTTCCAAACACCTTTGCCCTGGTAGACTCCCGGCACTATCGTCCATAGAACCAGAGGGGCGTGTCTCCTTTCCAAGCTCACCTCCAGGACCCTAGGAGGCTAGTCCTGTCTCCTGACCCATTTGCCAGGCTCAAGCCTATGGCCAGGCCAGTTCTCAAGAGTGACAGTTTGGCCATCGCTTGGTGGCCCTGGCCTGTAGAATCCTACCCTCAACGCCCGCCATAGGAAAAAAACCCATGAAGAAATTGATGAGGGAAGCAGGAAGGAGGCCTGGAGAGGTGAGACCCAGAGAGGAGCCAAGAGTGTGTGTGTGTGTGTGTTTATGTGTGTACATATATCTCTGTGAGGGTACATGTGTGTCTATGTAGGCATATGAATGTGTACTTATGTTTTGAATGTGTACACATACGTTGGGGACATGTGTCTAGGCAGAGTATTTCACCCGATGTCCCTTCTCTGCCAAAAGCCCAAATTCCAAGTCTCAGAGGGCCTCTTTTCCTGCTAGGACATCCCCTGCCTTAAACTTCCTAAACCGGGTCTGTCCCTGTTGTATAGTGTTCTAGGAGGAAATGGGGTTGGGTCCACCTGCCCTGGAGCTGGCCTTCCCCAAGCTGTCCTTGGAGAGCCCACCACCTGGGGAAGATGTCCTTAGTGGGTAGACATGGTTTCAGCATGGTCCTCTAGGTCTGAGTTCAGGAGCTGAGAGGGGCCACTGCACCCGTGGGCAGGCAGGGAGAGACAGTCGGGAAGGGGGGAGCCGTCTTTCGGTTCCCGGGGTGCTACCTCTCACAGCCAGTCAACTCCACGAGTCCTTCAACGCTGCACTTTGTATCTTAAGCAGCATAGGTGCCAGTCATCAATAAGGCCTGCCGTTTGCTCCTGCCAGTAGGTAAGGGCCAAAGTGTGGCGCGGAGGCTCCAGCTGGGATTAACTTCTTGATTAGGAGCCTCTAGAGGCCAACATCCTAAACTGGAGACAGGGCTTTAAAGGATTAGGTAAATTACTGAAAGATTCTGCAGGCTCTCACCTGGGGCAGGGTTACAACTCCAGGGCCTCTCTGAATTAGCAGGGAGACAGGGAACCCAGCCAGCGAGAATGAAGTGGCCAGAAGGGACAGTAACAATAAAAAGAGAAACCAGGTAACAGGGAAGCTGTGGGGGACACAGTGATGACAAGCGGCCACCACAGGGGAGCAGCCACTGAGGAATGTGGGTGGAGGGGGACCTGCATTCCCTCCCAGGAGAAAGTTAATGAGAAGCTACCAGTGTCCGCGAAGTCCGCTCTGCTCGCTGGAGAGCTGAGGGCTGACACTTTTCCTCCCAGAAGCAGAAGAAATCCTAACAGAAAGAGTGGGGACTCTCGGCATACACACTGAGGGGGAAGAAAAAGCCTGTGGTTCCTTCCAGGGGGTTAGAGAATGGCTATCAAGGGTAAGGAGCCACAGGTGTTCAGGGGTGTGTTAGCACCACTCAGAGCAACAGGACTGTCTATCCCAGCACTGTGAACACAAAATGATTTTAATTAGGCACAGAATATGATTATAGTAAGCACTGAACGCTTTCACAAAAAAAGCAAAACAAACAAACAAACAAAAAACCACTGACTCTTCCTTCAGGTCCCCAAGAGGACTTGGATGAAGGCCTGGCACCTCTGCCATCACATTGCATCTGTCTCCTTTATTTCAGGTCACTTGCTTAGTTTTGCAGGCAGGCCTGCTAATCCCTCAAGCATTGTCTAAAGCTTCAGAGGCACACCTATCTCATCCCTGCACGGCTGAAGGCACAGTGACAAGAGTACCAAGATTCTGTCAACATTTTGCATCTTGTCCCAGACCCCCAAGGGAAGTTAAAGGTCTCAAGGGACAACAGAGTCTCAGAGAGATCCCAGAGAACAATTAGGAGCACCTTGTCCCTGCAAGGAGTAAGGACTTCTTCCGACTGCTTTGCAGAATCAGAACTGCAGCAGCACCAATCAGAACACTCTTGTCGAGCCTTGTTTAACTCAGTAACTCAGTATACCTCATGCCCCATGTCCCACGCCTTCTATTTAAACTTAAAGCCCATATTTGTATCCCAAAGACAGCCCTGAAGCCACCGGGCCCCTTGATCCCTTCTTTTTCTCAGTGTGCGTTGTCTAAATCTCTGCTCTCTGTTGCTCGCCATTTCTGGTCTCTGGGGTTGTACAGGTGGCTAAGCCTAGGTCTTTGGGACTCTCAGACCTGGCTGGCCTTTTTGCCCTAAAATTTCACTTACGAGACCAGCCTCTATGTGTGGATTCTGCCTGGCCCAGTCAGGATTCTCTAGGACAACTGGGAGAAACTGGTCCACCGGGTGTTCTGTAGATCACAGCTTCTCATTGTCACACACAACGTTCCAGGTAAACCCAGGCCATTACCCCTTGTCTAGACGGTCTCATGGGTCTCCTTCAATATAAGAAATGAGCTACATCTCAAGGCCAGGAAAACTGAGCTAGCATTTTCTTAGGAAGGTAAGTTCCTTCCTAGTCTCCTGAGGCCATGAAGGTGAGTGGTGCTTGCAGGGCTACTGGCTCAGGTCTTAGGCCTCCCCCAGGGTATTGAGTAGGGGAGACTCTAGCCAAAGATCCCTGCAGGCAGACACCAGGTCTCCGCAGCTCGGCTTAGCCCTACCCCTTTCTGAGGCTTGCCTCATTGCCCATAGAGTCATGGCAACAGGAGAAAAAGTCACTAGTAGCAAATTCAAGGTGGTAGCAGCCAAGAAAGAGCTTTGATTTGGAACTCTGTGCACAGAGGCCAGGGAGCAGCTGGGCATCAGGGTTAGTAACTCCCACACCACAGGCAAGAGGTATAGGTCAGGCATGCAAGCTGACTCACGAGAGGAGAGTTCACTTGTGAGGGTACAGGGATTGCAGAAGGGGAAAGGACTGTGCACAATTCTTAGATGGCTCTAACGGGGAAAGGTGTCTGCCAAGTCCTGATGGAGACAGGCTGTGACAGACCCAGAGGGGACCCAGAGGGGACTGCCTTTCCCAGCATTATAGCCTGGAGCTTTACCCAAATGCAGACAGAAAGGTGAAACCCTCCCATAGAATGCAGAGACGTTTTAAGGGGCTGGTGGGTCCTGAATATATTACTCTTTTTCATGTCTTCATTTCACACCTTTGCAAATAAAATTATCGTTAAAACATAAAAGCAATTAAAACCGGAGGGACTTGACTCAAGAAGAGCAGCTCCATGTCCAGGCAGCCAGGAGGGGCTAGCTTGGGCCTGTCTGCCCTGGCAGGCAGGCTGCAGAGGGGCGGGACTCTATGGCTGGGCGGTGGCCTTCTTGCTTTCAATTCGTGTCACCACAAGCCCTGTCCACACTCTGAATGGCAGAAAGCTCCATGGGAGGGTGGAGTGGAAGCACGCAGAATCAGCCACTTAAGTCCACAGCCCAGGTGACCAAGGACCGGGAGCCCTGCCCTAGACTTGGTAGCTGGACTCATTGGGTCCAGAGCAATCATCATCAAAGCAGGAAAGTGGCGAGGGTATAAAAAGATCAGCGATCTGCCCCTATACTGCAGCTGATGCCTGGGGCGGTACCATGGGGGGAGGGGGACACAGGGCTTGTCACCTGATCTTGGCTTCCACGCTGGGTAGCAGTGCCAAAGCAGCTCTGGGGACAGCAGCTGTGACGCCGGTATGGGAAAAGCAGCTTTGACAGGGATTGTCCCACCAGCCGATTAGACACGAGTCAAAGCAGAGGCCCTAGTGGCTCGCACAGATCCATCCTTTTATCATGTGATCCTTATTTCATCCCAGAAGAATTCTTTGAAAGGAGAATGCCAGTGGAACCCAGAATTGTGAAATCATATTGATTTGGCAGGTGACAGGAGGTCCTCGGCATCACTACGGGAGGCCTGCGTGCTTCAGAGTCCAGACCTTAACCTCAGGCAAGCCCTAATCTGGGGTGTGTTCCCCCATGAGCCCTCTCAGCCCTCACAGTCACCTTCTGTGGAGACTCCTGTGCACACATGGACTGCTGGCTGCAGTTGGCTGTATGCCTGCTCTGTTCCCCAAGGACATTATTAATAGAAGTTTGTCCTGGGCCAGCACAGCCCTCAGAGGCAGGTGCCGGTCCTTCCCTATGTCCCCCCTCCCCATATGCATGTTCCTTGCACAATTCCAGCCATCGTATTTTTGGATGTGCTGCTGCAAGCAATTCCAGCCTTGAGATCTTTCAATTCCTCTTTCAGGAAAACCCTGGGTCCCTCTGGAGGAAGACCCAAAGAGGAGCTCCACCCCTCACTTCCAATCTAATTTAGGGATAGGGCAACCTGGGGAAGCCTTTGAGTTTCAAACCACTGTGTTCCTTTCCCGCGGGTGCCTTTTCTTTGGGAATAGGAGAAAGTTTAGTTTGAACAGGCCCTTCAGCTTCTCTCAGGCTCCCGCATGGGCCTCAGTGGACCCCACTCAAGGACACGCCTCCTCCTGCTCCTGAAAAGGAGAGGACTTGGGGTCACCAGGGGAGCAGGGCCTCAAGAGTGATGATGTGAAAGGGGTTGGGTGGGCACAAAGCTCGGTGTCTAGGAGTTCTAGGGTGCACGCTGCGGCACTGTCCCCACAAGAATCCTCAAGCTTCCAGAAAAGGTTTCTGGGTTCCACAGTCTGGGATTCCACAGTCCCCGGGTCCCCCGGACCTGCGCAGGGTAGGAGTCAGGACTTGTGACATCCAGAAGCGCGCGTTCTGGGACCCGCAGGCCCCACCCTGAGACTTCGGCGCCCGCTCACCGTCTCGGGGTCGTTCTCGAACACCTCTCTGGCCTCCTCCTTGGTGCACACCTCCTCCACGCACTCCCGTTCCAGGTGACCCTGCTTAGCCTCTTCGAAGACTTGGTAGGCGCGGCGCTGCCTGGGCCGCAGGAACTGCGCCGCCTCTCGCGCCCGCAGCAGCACAGCTGCAGAAAGAAGGGTGTGCAGTCAACCTGCACCCACTCGGAGGTGGAATGTCTTAGGTCGGGGTTTCTGGGGACCATGATGCCAGTGTGTCTGGGATGCTCCGGGGCTGTGATGTCTAGAGCCCAGAGGTCCGGGACAAGGATGCCTGGGTGTCTGGGATACTCCACACCAGGATGCTGAGGTCGGGTGCAGGCCTGGCGCCCCACTCCAGGGGGTGGCGGAGTCTGGGGGCCCGAGCGGTACTCACTGTGGGAAGACTCGGAGGCCAGCAGGAGCAGCAGAAGCGCAGTGCCCAGGGCGGCGGCGGGCCCGGGCGGTGGCGGCATGGCGAGGCCCTGGCCGGGGAGCCGGGCAGCCGGGAACGTGCAGTCAAAGCACCCGGGAGGTTGAGGCGAGCCGCGGATGCCGCGGGACAGGGGATCTGGTCATCCTGGCCAGGCGGCGGTGAAGGTCACATCCCCGCGGAGGCAGCAGCGCAGCAACCGGCGCTCGCTGCGGTTCTGGGCCGAGAAGGAGGCTGCGGATGGGGGCGTGGCTTGGGGGCGGGCGGGTGGGGCCTAGCCTGAATGGGGCGGGGCCTTTGGGGGCGGGGCCGAGCTGGGTGAGGCAAGGCTTGCTGACTAGTTCAACTCCAGTATCCTCAAAGAAATTTCTCTGCCATCCTGGTGTAGAATGCTGTAAAAATGAAAGGAGAACAAGATCTGGCGCCATGGTCAGGTGCAATTTGGCTGTTTCCTACCCTCCTCTGCAGACATCGTTTTTGGACTCTTTATTCTCGGGCGCATTTTTTTTTTTTTAAAAGATTTAAAATCCATGAAGGAAATAACTGAGGTCATTCCCTATGGCATGGAGGTTCACGGTGCAAGTCTATGCCATTCCCTCTGTAATCCGGTTTCCACACAACTGCCTGAAAGCAGCCTGTGTGTTCTCCAGGACCTAAGCTTCCTTATCTCTTGTCTCAGAACACTTTGCAAGGTCATAGGCAAACACAAACACACACACACACCTTGCAGACCAAGCACAGGATGCAGCTATGCAGAAGCTGGCCAAACCCCAAGAGGGGAATCTGCCTGAGACACCCTTACCTCAACATGCCCCTGGGAAAGGATAGGGAGTCACTCCCTTTTGCTGGGCAAGTGCAACCCAGATTCTTGGAAGCACACAAGGTCATTACTGGAATTCTTTAAGGTCATTCATTTGAAGGTGGAGTTAACAAATATGTTAATTTCAGAGAAATGAATGTCTTGGGAATAATCTTGAAAGGGAATTAAAACTTGAATAGATAAGCCATCTGTGCCTGCTTCCAAACCAGAATCACGGCACTCCCCTGAAACAAAGCCAAATGCTTCAGAAGCCAGAGAGCACCCCAAATTCCCAAGGCTGCTTCAGCCCTATAAACACCATCATGCACTTGGGAAGAATATTTGCCTTGTTAATTTTCTGCTCTTCCTTAGGAAGAAACACTGGTTCCAAAAATGTCGTGGGTATTCACGCATCCCCCCATGGGCACACTCCCTGCAAGCCAAGTAGATAGAGCTCTGGAGTTTCTGTCCTCCATCCCCCAGGGTTCTAAGTCGGTCATGGGAGGCTGTCAAGCAGTTTGCAGGCTCCTGCGTGTCAGCTGCCGCCGCCGCCTGTGTACCCATGGAATTTTGAAGAAGAGACGCAGTTTCCAGTTACTTGAATGACACCCGTGCCCTACCTGCATACCTTCTAGGGTGTGGCCAGAGCTCAAAGGACCAAAAGTCAGCTCTGCCTCAACTAGATGGCGTCATCCAGGTCCTCTGGCTCCTTTAAGCCCAGACCTCGGTCCTCTCCACTCCATTTGCAGTACAATCTTTTTACTGAGTACCCCAGTAAAGATGCCTCCCATTAGACATTTGGTTTAATAAAGTGCATTCGCTTCCTGGTTTTGAGTTGGAAAATGGAGCAAGGAGGAAGCAGATGTGGAGGGCGGTGGAAGATTGATGGCTGGAGGTCACTTTAAAATCTTTAAACAAGTTACTGGTACAAAAAAAAAGTTTTCTAGGGCAGAAATGGAAAATGGGTAAGAAACAATCAGATTAGTATCCCATGTTCCATGTGCCCCGAGCTAGGAAAGGCGGGTCAGATGGCTCAGCCCCACATGGCGGCGGGAGGTCAGAACTGTCTGGGGTATTCTAAGAAGGAAAACAGGTGGTTTCTCTCATCAGGAACAAACTGGGGTGACTTGTGGGGATCGGGTGGAGGCAAGGCGTCTGGACAGAACCAGTTCTACATTGTCCCCACTGACACTTCTCTGTCCGGAACACATTAGCTGTGAACCAATTGTTTTTGCTTCAAAGCAGTTTGTCCTGGGTGTGGAACAAACCATTATGTTTGGTTTCTCTTTGTTTGTGGTTTTGTTAGTCTTATCAATACGTTGACAGGCTAGCACACTAGGTTTTGACATACCTAAGACCTATGTGTATACCCGTGATGCCACTGCAGTCAGATGACACCGCACATCCAGAAAGTGCCCTGGGCCCTTGTTCATCCTTCCTGCTCCTTGTGTCTCTCCTCCCTAGTTCCCATGTTCCAGAAAACAGCCTCTGCTGCTACAGACTCTCCGGTATTTTCTAGCCTTGTGTCTAAAAGCAAATCTATAGTATACACATTTTTTACTTGGCCCTTTCAACCAGCATATTTTCATTTTTGCTCAGTACATTTCATTGTATGGATATATATTATCTATTGGTGGACGTCAGACTTGTTTTTTTTTTTAAATTGGAAAATGGGCTTTGAAGTGAACACTTATGGACCATTTATGCACAAATTATCATACGAGGATATGCTTTCATTTCTCTTGAGCTTTATTTTTTCATTTAAACAGGAAGTTTATTTAAACAAGATGGCTGATTTAAAGACAAAACTATCTAGGATCATTTTACAGATTGTCCTATATGGAACAGCTGTTTACAAAAGAGTTACAAAATTGTCTTTGGTCTTACAGTGATAAATGAAGAAAGTTAAAATTCTCCAATTGAACTTTATACTTGAGTGTAATTAGCCCCTACAAGCTCATAGGGAGTGGCATATTAGGAGGTGTGGCTTCGTTGGAGTAGGTGTGGCCTTGTTGGAGGAAGTGTGTCACTGTTGGGGTGACTTTGAGTTCTCCGATGCTCAAGATGCCTCCCAGTGTTACAGTTCACTTCCTGGTGCCTAAAAGACGTAGATCTTTCAGCTCCTCCAGCACCATGTCTGCCTGCAGCCATGCTCCCCACCATGATGATAAGGAACTGAACCTCTGAAACTGTAGGCCACCAGACCATTAAATTTTTTTCATGGTCATGAAGAGTTACCATGGTCATGGTGTCTCTTCACAGCAATAGGAATCATGATAAAGACAGTGTGCAAGAATTTTATGTTGTTGGGTTCTTCTGTTAAAAAATGAGAACAAAATAACTTACTGGAATATACAAATAAGAGCTGAGTGAGCACGCTCACGCTACTACCGGAGAAAGGGGAATAGTTTCCTAGAACCGGTACTTTCCCCAGACCGTTCCCCACCTGATAGCAACCGAAACAGAACATCGGGCATTTATTTTTTTAAAAAGAAAAGGAAAGAAATTGCAATATTCTTGTGCACATATGCTAGTTACTTAATGTACAATAATGAGATAGGGACAGGAAAATGGAAGAATAGAAAAAAAACTACACTGAAGTAGTCAGGCTGCAGTGAAACCAAATTGTGGCTTTCTAATTGGGAATGTATTCTTGAGTTGTAACAAAATTCTGGAGTAAAGTAGCAAGACACCTCCGTCTGCTGCTGGAACACATCAACCATTTCCTCGTCCTCCTTCCCCAGTTGTGCAGGTGTGTCGGTGTCCTTGATTGTTGCCCATCACACCGGAATCTGATCTGCTCCTTGTTAAACCTTGCCATTCACAATAGGCTTTCCTTAGTTCGCTAAGTGGCGTCTGCCTCTTCATCTTAACCTGTGCCGCAGTACCATCTGCCTGCCACCTTCAAATTAATACGACCGTTCTTCTCAGTCTCTACACCTTCCTTAGGTTTCTCGGCCATAGCGAGTGCCAGAGTCTTCTCAGCTGCCACTTCATCAAAGAGCCACCAGGTCCCCACTGAAAGAGCACACAGGCAGCACCAGGAGTGGCCGATTAAGGAGGTAGCTTGGACTGTTTTTTTTTTTTAACATTGCTTATTGTGTGTGTGTGTGCATGCATGTGTGTATGTACATATGCAACCTGTAGAAGTCATCTCTCTCCTTTCGTGTGTGTGTGTGTGTGTGTGTGTGTGTGTGTGTGTAGCACATTTACAATCTGTAGGAGACTCTCTTTGCTCCAGTGATGTGAGTCCCAGGAGTTGAGCTCAGATCATCAGGTTTGGCTGCCAACGCCTTTACATCTAAGCCATTGCAGCATCCCAAGCTCTCATTGCTCTTTGGAAAGTACTTTAGAGCAGAATGGCTGTTTCATGTGGCAGATACTCATTTAACGTTCAGAGAAACTAGAAAGCATTTTCCCAAAGTGATCGCATCGTTTCACGCCCGCCGGCAGTACACAAAGGTTCTAGTTCTACATTTCAACAATATTTACCAGTTTTTAAATGTTAGGCATTTTAGTAGAGATGCAGGGATATACCACTGATTAAATTTGAATTTCCCTAACAACGAGTGATTTTAAGTGAGGTTTAGTGTGTTTTTGCCATCCAAATGACTTCTCTGCTGAAATGTATGTTTTAATTTCCTTCCTTCCTTACTCCCTCCCTCTTTCCTTCCTGTTTGAGATGTTTGCTTTTCCAATTGTTGTTTCAAGAATTCCTTAAATAATCCAGATAAGGGTGCCTTATCAGATGTGTGGTTTGTAGATATTTCCAGCCTGGAACTTGTGTTCCCTTCTATTATTAGAATCGCCTTTCAAAGAGCAGGCTTCTTAAGTTGGAGATAGTGCCCCCTTCTTATGCTTTTGGTGTTGTATTTGTCCAGTCTGATGTCATAAAGATTTTATTCTAGGAACTACTTCAAAGGGAAGTTATATGCTTAGGAACATGATCCATTTTAAATTAGCGATGCTTTATTCAGGTGCATAATCATTTGGTCATTCATTGTGACTAATAGTGGCCTATTAGACAGCATTCTGAGTAAATGGTTGCAGTGCAGAGATCTCTGCATGTGTGTGTATGTATGTGGTAACGGTGTGAAGTTGTCCTAGCATGTACACTGAAGACTCTGCATGTGTGTGTATGTGGTAATGGTGTGCAGTTGTCCTAACTCTGTACACTGAAGACTCTGCATGAGTGTGTATGTGGTAATGGTGTGCAGTTGTCCTAACTCTGTACACTGAAGACTCTGCATGTGTGTGTATGTTGTCCTAGCAATGTTTACTGACAACGATTCTACTGCTGGTCTCTTGTCTTTGTGGCAGCAATCCATTGATTGTACATGCGTGGGTCTGTTTATTGACTCTGTTTTGTTCAATTCATTTCTCTTTAAAGTTAATATCACACCTTTCCCCCCCCAGGACAGGCTATCCTGGAACTTCTGTGTAGCCCTGGCTGTCCTGGAACTCGCCCTGTAGACCAGGCTGACCTCAAACTCAGAGATCCACCTGCCTCTGCCTCCTAAGAGTTGGGTTTAAGGGATGCCACCACACCTGGCCAATACCATCTTTCTTTATGATAGTAGATTTACAATAGTTGAAGTCAGAAAGTATGAATATTCAAATGTTCCCTTCTTCCTCAAAATCATTAATTTATTCTGCTTTCTCATTTGCATGTGAATTTTAGAACAGTTCTCCTGAAATGCTGAATTTTAATTGGGCCTACATTGAATCTATAAAGCGTTTTGGAGAGTAAACGTTTTTACAGTCTCCCATCTCCGGGTTTGTGGATATGGTCAGCATCTTTCAATTATTACACAGGCCTTAGATTATCTCAGCAATACTTTACAATGCTCAGTGTCAGGAGTGGTGTACAGACAGCAAGACCTGTTCCTCAGCATTTCATTCTATCTCAATGGATTTTAGATCCGGAGCAGGGTTTTATTGTGTAGTTCAGGAGACCTCCAACTTGTTGGAAGTAGTTTTTTTATTTGGCTGTCACTGGCTAGCCTGCAAGCCCCAGAGATTTTCCCATCTCCACCTTCCTAGAGCTGGAATTAAAAGCATTTGATGCTATGCCTGGACAAAAAAATAAATAAATAAATAAAAAAAACAAGCAAAGCAAAACAAACAAACAAACAGAAACCACTTTTTTTTTCCCCCGAGACAGGGTTTCTCTGTAGCTTTGGAACCTGTCCTGGAACTAGCTCTTGTAGACCAGGCTGGCCTCGAACTCACAGAGATCCACCTGCCTCTGCCTCCCGAGTGCTGGGATTAAAGGCGTGCGCCACCACCTCCCGACTCAGAAACTATGTTTTTATAGGTTCTGGGGATCAAACTCAGACCTTCGTGCTTGTACAGCAAAACATTTTCCCAGCGCTAAACTCAAACTCTTGATCCTCCTTTCTTCGTTTCCCCAGTTCTGGCATTATAGGTGTGTACCAACTTGCCTAGCATAGATCTTTAAAAATTATGTTTTATGTATATGAATGTTTTGCCTGCATGTGTGTCTGTATATGTCTTGTGTGCTTGGTGCCCACGGAGGCCAAAGAGGACATCAGATCCCTGGAACTAGAGCTAGAGATGCTTGTGAGCTGCCACGTGGATGCTGGGAATTGAACCCTGGTCCTCTGCAGGAGCAGCCAGTGTTCTTAACCTCTCAGACATCTCTCCATCCCATCAAGGGTTTTTTGTTTGTTTGTTTTATTTCAGTTTAAATCTCTGATTGCTTAGCATTCAATGTTTATCTTGTATCCCACGACTTTGAGTCTACTAATAGTTTTGACGCTGCTTTCCCGTAGACTCATAGGAAGTTTTGCAGAGGTGTTCACACTCTCTGTAGACAAAGCCTTCCATTTCCTCGTCTGCAACACACTCTTATTTCTTTTCTTGGCTCATCGTACCACCTAGTGACCTCTATTGGAATGCAGAAACGACAGCGGACAATCCAGTGCCCCAGTCCTTCATCCTTCCACATGGCACTGGGCGCATGTGTGCAGTACCCCAGAGTCCTTCCTTCAGCATGGCCCTGGCCGTATGTTTCTCACAGATACCCTTCATCA
>PVIU01016446.1:0-37233 GCA_004026605.1 Ondatra zibethicus
AAGTGTCTTTCAGTCATTTTAAGTTTATTTATTGAGAGTTTTCAGTTTAGGTCTGTAACACATATTTTTATTGGATTATTTGTTCTTTTGATGACTAATTTCCTGAGTTCTTTATATGTTTTTGGAATAGATAGTGACTAGTAAAGATATTTTTCCATTCTATAAGCTGATATTATGTCTTGACTATGTCCTTTGTTATACAGAAGCTTCTCAGTTCAGGAGATCTAATTTATTAATTGTTTCTCTCAATGTCTGTGCCACTGAGGCTGTGTTTGAGATGTACCAGTGCATTCAAGTGTACTTCTAAATTATTCTTCTGTGAGGTTCAATGTGGTTAGTTTTATGTGGAGGTCTTTGATTCATTTAAACCTGAGTTTTGTGCATAGAGATTAATATGGATCTGTTTTCATTCTTCTACATGTTGATGTCTAATTAGGCCAGCATCATTACTTAAATATGCTTTCTTTTTCCACTTTCCTATCAGACAGACTTACAACTTAAGAGGAGGATAGCTTGCAAACTTTTAATTAGATATACAATGGTTAAAGCCTTAGTTATAATATTCTTATGGGAGATCTTGAGCCACTAAGTAAAATTCTTAAAGTGAGCAATGATCCAATTTCCAATAGAGAGCTTATAGAAGCTGCCAGGCAGATACTCAAACAGGTAAAGTACAGATCAACAGGTAGAGTATACAATAATCAACAAGTTCAATATATTAATTATAATTCAGCTATGGCAGATATATGTATTAAGTACAAAACTTATTCTACAGAAGTTTTATTTAAAAAATGCTTTTATAGCTGCATCTTCTCATTTTTGCCAGTTAAAATATTAAACTTTTAATTTAAAGCAATAACTTGTCTAATACAAAAAACGCATGATAAAATCTAAGAGATATTTTAGCAGAGTACTTACTATGATCAATGTTTCTTATACTAAGCAATAGATTAATTGATAATTTTAATATAGTGATTCTTAAACAATTGTGTTTGCTCAATTCAAAGGCCAGAGTAATAATCTCTTCCCAAATGATCATTGCTACAATTCACAAAACTACATTTTACTAATGTTATGGCTAAAGATCCCTTAAAGGATGTTATGCTAAATTTTACACATGGCTCTTCCAATAAAAAACTACATATATGGTTAATAATAAAAAATGTGAAGCATGATATGACTCCTTAAAAACAACTTAAGAGAATAAAAGTTACAGACAGATCTGCTGCAGACAGATCTGACATGATAACACCAAGGTGACCTTGCTAAGACCAGGTAAAAAAAGCCCTTACAATAAATTATAAAAAGACCTGACCTATTTGGGGTAGAGGATGTGTTTATGTTCTTTTTTCACCAAAAAAAAAATAAATAAATAAAATAAAGCTAAATGAGATGACTACATATACAGTAAAGGAGTGGCAGACCTGATGACATCATAGCTACAAATGCCCATAGAGAAGTTGGAGAAGAGTCCTTGATCCAGTCTTCCCTGCCCCCACAGAGAGGAGTGCCTGATCACAGGACCTGCTACCACCACTCTACACTCCAGGGTGCCATGCTACACTGAGGGACAGATGCTGAGTTGCTTCCAGACACTTGGGACACACACACAAACCCAGAGGCCCTGCTGAGATGACCTGACCATGGTGACTACAATTTTCTGCAGTTTGAATCCTGTTTGCTTTGGAACTGAGATGCAGACTGAACATCTGACTGTTTTAATCTTCAAGACACAGAACTCATTTTCATTAAAATATTAAACCTAAGAACTAAGACCTATGCTTTCCCCTCAGGGAAAGAAAGACTCAAAATAAGAAATGACTAAAACCCCCTCTTCACTTAAGAAGGGGACAGCCTAAGGGTTTAACTTCTGTTCAGAGACTGGAACTGGTATTTGATAATAGTGATGTCATTGTACTCTTGAAAGTATTGACCTGATATTTGTAACTGCATATAAGATGTTGAGAAAAGTTGGTACTGACCAACAATGCTGAGAATCATGGTACTGACCTGATGATATCTGTAAAAGTTGGTATTGGCCAATAACGTTAAAAAAAATTATGGTATTGACCTGATGGTATCTGTAAAAGTTGGTATTGACCAATAATGCTGAGAATTATGAAATTGACCTGATGATATTTGTAACTGCTTATAGATGTTGAGAAAAGTTTGACACACTCTGTAAATGTTGGGAGTTAATACATATGTTAAGAATTTTAGATTTTGATACAATGTAAAAGATTTAAGAGCTGCTCCAAACTAGCTGAAAAAGCATTCTCAACTCAGGTGATTCTCTTCTCCTTTAAATAGAAGACTATAACCTTTGAGAGCGTGATTATTCATAAAGCATTATAATTTGTCCTGATAAGAAAGTATGGCTCCAAGACACAGAGCCCAAAGGTATCTCTCTCCCATAATCTCTTTTCTTCACAGAGATCAACAGTCAATGATGGGTTTAAAGCTTCTTCTCCCCAGATGCCTCAGATAGGAGCTTGCATATATAAATACCTGTTCCAGAGACAAAATAATTTGGGTAAATGAAGGGGTCTTTGCCCAAGCCAGGCGTGATCATCTGTACTGTTGCAGAAGTACAGGCCTCATTAAAATTAATAAGAGAGAGTGGATTGTAGGCCCATATTTCTATATGGTATGGCAGCCAGGCTATGAAGCCATAGTTCCCCACCTGAGGTGTTCACGTAACCTTCCAGACAGGCTGTCACTAACCTAATAAAAGGTCAGGATGTTGCTCTGCTCCTTTCTTTGTAATTTGGAGGATGTCTGGAAAGAAATGCTGATTCAGCCTATGTGACAGAGCTAGCATATAGAACAGGAAGATGTGACAGAGGGGACTCAGGTAGAAGTGGATGTGACTAAAAGCCATTCACCTGGTTGCTTAGGAAACAAAATGCTAATGATTTCCCCCTCGGTTTATTTTTTGATATATAAGGCTGTTTGGAGAATAAAGGAGGAGGAATTCTTCAACATGTGAACTCAGGATTTCATGAGGGATCATGGAGAATCTCTCTCCCAATAAGGCCATGTGAGTTGTGTCTTTATTCCCATGCCTCCATGGCAGTCCAGAGAAGTAGTTTATGTTGGGTCTGGTCCAGAGAAATAATTTATGGTTCAGGCAGAGGAATAGCAGGATTTTAGTTTTTGACATCAAGAGTGAGAAAGAGGGAGTGTGGGTGAGGGTAGGAATTAATACTAGATCAACTTTGAAAAAAAAAATGAAGATGGGAAAAGTTCCTAGGAGGGGAAATTTGGGGTACTGCTGGAAGCAAAGACCTGTATTTTGAGATCTGCATTTTGTTTATAGCTATATTAAACTCACAAGTTAAGTAAAATATTTACCTCTATCCCGTCTGCAGGGTCTAGGAAATCAACCTGGCATCTCGTCTCCTAGTGAGACCTACTGGCACCAGGCTTCAGAAGCAATTAGCATTTTCTTTGTTAGACAACAATCACAGACCCTCAGTATTTACTTATCAGCTAGGGATGTCTCTGGGACCTGAATTCCAGCAGACCTGACACTCCTCCCCTCCCCCTTGCCTGTTTGCTATATAACAGCTTCTGAGAATTAATAAAGCACGATTTGATCAGAAATCCTGCCTTGCTGTCATTTCTCATGTCTCTTGTGCCCTTCCATTCCTCTTCCTCCTCTAGGTTTATCAGGGACCCCCATTTGTATCCCACTAGCCAGGATAGGGTACTATTAGGGTCCACAGCTTCTGAGGGTTGTTAAGCTATGGGAAGTTATGCTTAACACATATATAAGAGAGGAGAAAAGGAAAATGGAAGAAGAGAAAAAGGAAGGAATGAGAAGGAACATATATGAGTCATGGAAGGGGAAGGATAATAGAGAATGACAATAATTGACTGAGTGACAAAGCATACAGAACAATCCTAAAGCCTAACTGAGCAATACACAAATTAAAGCAAGGCCACTATGCACTAAGAATGCAAGAGTTAAGATTAGAAAATGAAAAATAAGGCTGTGCAGTGGTGATGCATGCCAACACTCGGGAGGCAGAGGCAGCAGAATCTCTGTGAGTTTGAGGCTAGCCTGGTCTACAAGAGCTAGTTCCAGTTCAGGCACCAAAGCTACACAGAGAAACCCTGTCTCCAAAAGAGAGAGAGAGAGAGAATGAAAAATAAAAACTACAGAAAATGACCATAAAAATAACAAACAAAACTACAAAGTGTAATTTTTAAAAATGCATTCAATTTTTAAAGATCATATTGTCATATTGTTTGGGTAGAAAGTTCCATCCCAAGCCCCCTCCCCTGAGAGTTGCCTCAGTCCAGACTCCACCTCCGAGAAAGCCAACCAAACGGTGACCCCCTCCCCAGAGATGCTCAAGACGGCTCTCACAGGGTATTTAAATTGCCCCCAGAGAACAAACATGTAGTTTCTCGGTTTTCTTTCCCCATCTCCTCTCTGAGGGCCTGGAAAGCCACCTGGGGGGAGCTGGCATCCATTAAACCTGGGCTTTTTCCAATTCGGTTTGATTTGGTCTGACATGGATTATTGCTTCATTGGAGAGGTTTATCAGGCCGCAAAAACTTTTCACGTATCAGTCCGTATGTCTTCCATGGAATTTGAATTCTTTCCTTCCTTGTGATATTTCATGTATCCAGCTGTATTGATGAAGGAGACGTAATTTGCAATTCCAGTTCAAACCTGTAGAACCTATTTGTGGTATGTATTGCCCCAATCAAGCTTAGGCCTTCCAGAATGAGTTTCTGGCACAGCCACACTAAGGTGGATGGTATAACTCTCCCTTCCCTCCTTGAGACTTTCTCCAGCTTGCCTTGGTGCTAAGAGGCAGAAAGGTAAGTGAAGCCTTTGGCTTCAGTAGCAGTCCTGGGTGTTTTGGGGTCTGTGCATGTAGGTACAAGGCTAGAAAGGGAAGTTATAGTCCTTGCGGGGTGATTTCCATAGACCTCAGCCAATCTCTACACTCTCCTTCAATTTCTTCAGTTCCCATTGTGTGTCCAACCGTTGGCTGCCCAGCCGTTTCTACAGACAGAGCCCGCATATGGACAGAAGTGATTCCCTGGTTGTTCCACTGCCCTCACTGGGGTGGCTTGGTGTGACTAGGCTCCCATTCCTAGTCACTCCTGCCTGCTTTCCCCTGGAAATATTACTTGGCTTAATAAGTTTAAGTACAGATCTTGTCTTCTACACTAGGAAGTCTGTTTAACTTCCTCCCCCCACCCCCTGCTTAGCACAAATAACCTTACAAGTCTGTGGAGGAGACACAGCATCTCCAAATCAGCTAGCTCACCTGACCTTCCTCCTCAATGATCGATACAAAGGAAGCCATCCAACTATAACACACATATATGCCAAGTCACATGACCTTGGGAGCAAAACTAGAATGACAAGGCCTCCCTCTTTCCTTTCTGCCACTGCCACGCCATCCAGACTGAGAAAGACCGGGAAAATCCGGGACCACATGAGCCACAGCCACAGCCGCATCAGTAAACATGACAGGCATCCAGAAGGCTGTGGGAATGCTGGAGACATGCATCTCCACAGGGTCAACTTCGACAAATATTGTCCAGGTTACCTTGGGGAAATTGGTATGAAGCATTAAAGAGGAACCAGAGCTTCTGCCCAACTGTCACCCTGAATAAATTGTAGATACTGGTCAATGAACAGACACGGGTTAACACTGCAAAGAACAAGGCTGGAGTTGCTCCCATCGTTAATGTCGTGCGATCAGGCTACTACAAAGTTCTGGGGAAGGGAAAGCCCCCTAAGCAGCCTGTCATCTTGAAAGCCAAAATATTCAGCAGAAATGCTGAAGAGAAGATAAAGGGTGTTGAAGGTACCTGAGTCCTGGTGGCTTGGAGCCACCTAGGGAGGCTAATTAAATGCTAACATTTAAAAAAGAATTTTAAAAAAATAGAATGGCAAAAACAACCACACACAATATGCCAATGGCAGACACATGGCAGGGGTGGAGGTAGAAAGCTCAGAGTTCAGCTTATCCCACCTATAAAATGAGCTGAAACCCACAGCAGCCAATATGTAAATTTCAGTGGCCTAGCCCCTCTGAGGTTAGCAAACCCTGCCCCAGTTGCTGTTTTCTCTCTCATGAGAAGTAAAATGGCTGTAGCCATTCTGTAGGACTTCTGAAAAGAAAAGACGCATCTGCATTTTCCAGACTGAGACCAGAGTTTTGGGTCGTGTTGATGGCAAGCATACATGCGCATGGCAGGAAAAGACTTGACTTCTGCCCACATGCCTTTCTCCAGGGACAGGCAGAGACAGGCTCCTCATTCTCAAGAGACCTCTTTTGTCTCCTTCCTTCCTGGCCAAGGGGACCAGTTTGCCTCTTATGCTGTGAATTTACTATCCAAAGTCAAGTCCATCTGGAGCAAGAAGAATTGCCTATCTAGGACTCTATCATGACTGATAAACTTAAAAGGAAATAGTGAACCAGAGACTTCAGGACGGCTATTCCGGTGCCAGGTAGGGAAGCCAACACCCCCTCAAACCTGCAGAGAACAAAATTGTTTGTTTCTGACATGTTGAATAATCTTCTGTGTTACTAATATGAAAAGAACCTCCCTTAAAAGACTGATTAAGGGTGGGGAAATTATAACAGCAAAAACAAAACACATTCTGGAATTGTTATATCTAAGGAGTGTCGCCGACATAGCTTGTAAACTGTGATTAGGATAATTTATAGATGTGGTTTTCTGCTCACTGGCTCCCTTCCCCTCTCCCCTTTCTCCCAGCTCCCTTTCTTTCCACAAACAGGTTCAAAATTATTCTGAGAGGGTTTCTTTTTGGCTTTCCTGAAGGTGAAATGGGAAGCAGCATTGAGGATGAGTTCATTGGACGACTCCCCCAGAATTCAGTTCCCGTACTCTCGTACATTAAGTCCAGGAACCACCTAAGTTGTCTTATGAAACTTAGCCTTTCCTCGATAGATCAAGTAACACCCAACATGGACACTTTATAGAATCACAGATCCCGGCAGAGCCTTGTAAACGCACCTGAGACATTCTCTGCCTACAAATAATCCATATTAAGCATTTCAACCACTTTTCAGTGATCCATTTTTACTAGAACAGAGCTCCCAGCCGCATACCCATCAGTTACCACTGTGTGGCAAACACAGCTTCATAATGATTATCTGTTGCTGCAGCCATGTACTGTTCAAACTAAATCTTGTCTCCTCAGAATTGTGTCTTTTCTACTGCCAGCTCATCTAGTACTCCCATGTTACAGTCTCCAATTCTATATTTGGAAAAAATTATCTCCTACACAGAACTAGAAAGGCTCTTACCATTTTTGAACGCTGTTTCTGATAACTATAAAATGAATGTAGGAAATGACAGGGTTTCTCTGTAGCTTTTGCAGCCTGTCCTGGAACTAGCTTTTGTAGACCAGGCTGGCCTCGAACTCACAGAGATCCGCCTGTGTGTGCCTCCACCACCCGGCTGGCGGAGGGGGGGGGGATCCATTTTTAAAAGGTCATGGTGTCATAGCATATATAGTATCTACTGCCCCATATTTTCATGAAAATATCCAGAAAACCTATTTTTCCTTTTATCAACTGATTTGTGTTCATTGTGCTCTACAAAATTAGCTTAACCAAACTCCTATTGATGGATATTTAGTATTTGGGGGGTTTTTTTCACCTTTTAAACAATACAATCTGTATAGACATCTGGACACTTAGCCACTCTTTTCCTGCCCCAGAATGGCCTAAGGAGTTTTCCTTCCTCCACTCTGACATTCGCTCACATGCGAGCTGCTTCTCTCGGGTGATTGTGTTACTGGTGTCCACTCTGCAGTAAGAGCACTAAGAACATGAGCAGCAGACTCAGCAAGCTCTGACCTGCAATGCCATAACACTGACCACATCAACCTCTAGTTCAGAGAGGCTTATGGATATCTAAATACAATGAGCCACTTGTGGCACCTGGCAGTTTATAAACACTCAACAAATGTCAGTCTTTAAGCTGATATCGCTTCTGTAACTGCAGAGAAAATCACTCTCCGTTCTCTTTAGACTGCATGTTGGCAGACTTCATCAACTATTTTACACACTTGTTTTCTATTGACAATTTCTATTTTCTCTCTACTTCCAACGTGACTCTTCTCTTTCTCCAGCTTCTGGTGAAACACACTGTAGAATCTGCCATTCCAGATTAGCAAAACTCTCAGTAACAGAAACAACCTGGCCTCTCTAATCTGGTTATAGTTACAATTTCTCTAGGAAAGTCGACTGTTGTAGTAGTTAGTACTAACCTTTCATCTATATTGTAGATTACTGTTACTGATTGTATTATTGACTTTTCAATTGCTGTTTTTTCATTTATTCTGCAAATGTCTGATGAGTCAATTAAATATAGTAGACCATAGCTCCCAAATATCTGGCTAACGCAACAGCAAACAGCTTACCATCTAGTAGGGAAAAGAGAATCTAACAGCAGTAAAGAGCAACTAGGCTCTATAGGCCTAACGACCTGTCCATAAAGCCATCTCACTAATAGAGTCTCTTGAGCTGAAGCTTGAATGACAGCTGTTTCTGAGCTATCCTAGAGAGAGTGCTCAGAGCAAAGAAGATGCTTTCAAAATGCGGGAGGCCACGGGAGAAATATAAGGAGTTTAGAGTGGTAGGAAGAGGATGGGAATGGATGATTACCAGAGAAACAAGACTGTAGTAAATGGCACTCAAAGCAAGTTCTTCAGTGTCCTTAATTGGTTGCCATGGAGACACTAACTTCAAAGGCAGTATAAACTTAGTAGATCTCAGTGACACCTGAGTTCTACCTGCCCTATAACAACAGATCAATCCATGAGTAAAAGTTTTTCTCCTTTATTGATGGTTGCTGCTGCCTCATAGGTCACCCATAACTCAATCCCAAAGTGCATTTCAAAATATGAGCCTTGATTTATATTATATGTGTGTGTGTCTAGTGTACCTTTTATGAAACAGCATTAAAGCAAAGAAATTCAAATAGAAAGTCAGTCTTAATTATTTTTAACTGAGAGATGCTACTGAGTTCTAACTTAATAACCAAGTTTATAATTCGTAGAAATCTCCATACCCACTCGCCCCAGGAAACATTAAAAAGAAATAAATAAAGTTATTCTGTATTTCGTTTTCTTTTTAATTATTTTATTTATGTGTGAGTGAGTGCTATGTGTTTGTGGTACAGTGGCCAAAAGCTAGATTCAGATTCCTTGGAGCTGGAGTTACAGGCAGTTGTGAGCTGCTTAATATGGGTGCTGGGAACCAAAGTCCTATGGAAGAACAGCAAGTGCTGTTATCTGCTGAGCCATCTCTCCAACCCCTGTTTTTCTTTATTTTTAAATGAATGAATAATAAGTGGTCCTATATGGTAGGATGCTAAAGAGAGATATATAATATATAGTATTATATATATAATAAAATAAATTACCTCCTACAAATTCAAGTCTAACCTATGAAAATGAGCATTTCTCAGTGAGAGACGCCCGAGAGCTTCCACGCCTGCTTGGAGACGGGGTTAAGCTTTAGCAGATGTTGCCCTGCTGCTCTGTTCCTCTTCGGTGCGGAGGGTTTTTGTACAGCCAGACAATGAAGCACTACCACTGTGGTGGACGTTCGGAGCCGGCACCAAGCTGGAAATCAAACGTAAGTAGAATCCAAACTCTCTTTCCTCTGTTGTCTGTGTCTCATGGTCTCTGTGTCTAAAAGTAATGTGCAAAATCTGACTTTGAAACCCAATTCTGGCATTCTCCAGGACAAAGATAAATAACTCTGTAAGCAAAGCTGATTATAGATTGTACATGTTCTCTGAAGAGCAAGTGTCAGTGTAGTAATTAAGACAACAGATAGTTCCAGGCGAGGCCTTGCTCAGTAGTCAGAAGGCAATACTCAGTTTTTGTATGGGGGGGAAGTGAAGGGGAACCAATGTGTATACACGTTCGGAGCCGGGACCAAGCTGGAACTCAAACGTAAGTAGATTTCTCAACTGCTTCTTCTCTGTCTAACCAGGTTACTCTGTTCTTCTTTGTGTGTTTTCCTTAATGGGATTTCAGGGATGTAACAAACTCCATTCTCAGATTAGGTGTTAAGGAGGGAAAATAGCTCCACAGGAGGCTGGCTAGTGACTAAATGTTGGCTTTCTAAGCCAACATAATTAAACTGGGGAAAGAGGGATACTTACTTGTCCATCAGGGAGGTTTTTGTAGAGGGAGAAGTTAAAGTCAGTCACTGTGAAACACGTTCGGTGGAGGGACCAAATTAGAAATCAAACGTAAGTACATTTTTGCTCAACTATTTGTGAACTTTGGGTCTCATTGTGTCTTTTGTGTAAGTTGTGATGTTTTTGGTTAAATGAACTGTTCCTGGTAACCCAAAAGTTAAATAGAACAGCACCAGAATTCAGTCAATGTAGAAGCTAGACAGATAGACTGACTTCATGTCAGATTTGTGAGAAAAAGTAGGATTTGTGAAAGAGATGGGAAAGAAATAGTGTTTCTCTGAATCTGGCAAACCTAACTGGACTGGCTTCAGAGGCAGATTTTGGCAGAGGGGGGCACTGACGTGAATCACTGTGATTCACGTTCGGCGGAGGAACCAAGCTGGAAATCAAACGTAAGTAGATTTTTGCTCAATTAGTTGTGGCATTTTAGTCCTATTGCATCATTTCTGTTAGTTTGTGATATTTTGGCTAAATGAGTCCTTCCTGGTGACCTATATACATCCATAGAAGAGTCCCAGAAAATAGCCATTGTGACAGCTGAGCGAAGAGATCATGTTAGATGTGTGAGAGTAGCTTTGTGAGGGGAATGGAGAAGAAAAAGCTGGGTTTTTCCTCTGAATTGGCCAATCTGGCTGGACTGGCTTCAGAGGCAGGTTTTTGTTGAGGGGAACATGTCAAAGTCCTCACTGTGGCTCACGTTCGGTGGTGGCACCAAGCTGGAACTCAAACGTAAGTGCATTTTTCTCTTCTTTCTTCTATGTGTAAAATCTTCATGTTAGGAGTTAAAGTCAGTTCCAGAAATTAGCTGAGCGGCAGAAAATCTGTTGATATTGAGAACGTGGAAAGTAGTTGGCATGGCATACAATGTCAGATTTTCTGTTTATCAGCTATTGAGATTAGGGGGGGAAAAGGAGGCTTTAGTTGAGAAGTTAGTTAATACTGTGGTCACTGCCCAGAGACTAGATAGAGTTTAAGTAGTTATTGTCTATTGCCGTCTGAGATCGGGGTCTAACTGCTGAAAGTGTTGACTTCTAGAAGTTTAAGTGGGAGATTTGGGGAAAGGGGAATGAGGGCACTTCAGGATGGACAAGATCTAAAGTCAATTCAGCTCTAAAAATGGATGTGGAAACCAAGCTTCTCACTGAGATAAGCTGAATGACTCAAAGGATAAAAACTGCAGGTGAAAAGGGGGCTTGGAGCTCTGAGAACAGATGTAAATTCATTTGTATTGAGTTTTCTCAAAATTGTGTTGAGTTTTACATTAAATGTGGTATAGCGCAATTGAGTGAGGGGCCTTAGGCTGATTTCCCTCTTTTGTCTCATAATTTTTTATAAGTACAAAAATCAGTACCATGCCCTGGAATAAAAATCAGTAAAATGTTTAAAAGTATGCCTGCTTGGCAGATAGAAAAGGTGGCTTGCTGAATAATCAGAGGAAATGTAATTCTTAGAGTCTAAAATGTGTCACAAACTGTCAAAATGAGAGGCTATAGGAACAAGGTCTTGGCAGATAGCTCTTTTTTTTTGTCTCATTTCTACATGAATGTAAATTATAATAGTAGAAATAATTTTTTCCAAATGCTCAAAAAGTAAATTATGCTTTTTTAATGGCCAAGATTTTGCAAGCTATATGGCCCTTTGTTTTCCCCTCTTATTACTTGATAGTATTTTTCTACCGCCAACAATGGTCTGGAGCCGCCTCTTTACAACTGAATGACTTCGCGGCCATGCCAGCCACTCAGAGTGGCCGCTAAGGGCCACACGAATCCCGCGGTAGCAACCTTCGCTCCGTGCAGTTCGTTTTCCTGAGGCACAGTGATAAGAGCAGTGCCATTAACGGAAAGGGAATACAGATGTGGTAGACAGTATCTAACATGGGGAAAAGGTGACTAATTGGAGATTTCAGAAATAAAATGCATTTATCATTACATTCCCTTATTTTCCCACTAGGGGATTGTAAAAGGCTGAAAAATTTCCCATGTTATATTAAGATCTTAAAGCATATAATTCTTTACAGGTAAAATCAATACCAGGGAAACTGAATTAACACTCATATGTCATGATAAATCCACTTTGACTGGGCTCTCATTAAATTTCATTAAACTATATGGCATATTACTAGTTAAAATAAGTTAAATTTGTGACACAAATTGTAACTGATTAGGTAGGATAATTTTCTTTGTACAAAAATAGGACTAATAAAAATTTAGAATAAACATATTTTCCAGTACTTTAATTCAGTGATAGAAAAATGTTTAACCTGGTTATTTTAATTCCATAACCTCTAGAATTGCTTACTAATTTGATTTTGTGATTGAGCCTCTTCAATGAACCACAACTATTTAAGGATCTTTTGAAACTCTTAAAACTGTTTTAGAGTCATTTAAGTTACTTAACCAATTTTAATTACTTTAAAATGATGTCAACTCCCTTTAAAACTGCAGTTTATTTGAAGGGGGAGCAAAGCTGCTCATAATTCTGTTGTTTTTCTTGGCAAAGGGGCTCTCGGTTTGTGTTTTTACTATTACTCTGTCACCTAAGGGTTGGCATCCCCACAGAGGGGGATTTCCGAGAAGCCATCTGGCAGCTGCTGAAGGTCAAAAATGAAGCCAGTCAGTTTCTCCAAGGCAGGTGGCCAAGATTACAGTTGACCTCTTTTGGTGTGGCTAAAAATTCCCCCATGTGGTTTCAGACCCTCAGACCAGGGCCCAGGTCTCACCTGGAGGCCTTGGTGAGACCTCAGAGAGAGGTCTCACCCAAACACAGACCCTGGCTCAAGACCCCATCCTTAGGGTGGGTCTCTAGTTTGGCCACACCAAAGGAAGCCATTGAGTGGTTGAAATCTGAGTATTCTTGAAGGAGACAGGAGAAAATTAAAGCCAAACTTCTGCTCCTACCTTAGGCACTTGTGTGTTCAGAACTCCCAAACTCCAGGGATGTCAGATAAACTGGCCTGTTTGTTTCTCTCTCTCTCTCTCTCTCTCTCTCTCTCTCTCTCTCTCTCTCTCTCTGAAGCATGGAACCACTGCAGCTGATGGGGAACAGTCTCAGGGAAGACAGGTATAGAAGGAAGTCTGGGAATAGCTTCAAGGGGTCGGATGCAATTAACTTTCCAAAGAAGTAGCCAGGAGCTAGGGAATAACTCAAATCCAACAAGATTACTGGCCTTGTTCTCCTATTCTGAAGAATAAATGTGCTTTTCTGTGTGTCTGTCTACAATGTGACTGTCCACATACAATGCACACAAACAGAGATCTTCCCTGTTGCTTCATACATGCTGTATTTCCTTCCTCAGGGGCTGATGCCAAGCCAACTGTCTCCATCTTCCCACCATCCAAAGAGCAGTTACAGACTGGAGGCGCCTCAGTTGTGTGCTTCCTGAACAACTTCTACCCCAAAGACATCAGTGTCAAGTGGAAAGTAGATGGAAGTGAGAAACAAGGCTCCGTGAACAGTTTGTCTGAGCAGGACAGCAAAGACAGCACCTACAGCCTGAGCAGCACCCTGACGTTGACCAAAGCAGAGTATGAAAGTCATACCGTGTATACCTGTGAGGCTGTTCATAAGACGTCAACCTCACCCATCGTCTCAAGCTTCAGCAGGAACGAGTGTTAGAGCCAGAGGTCCTGACGCACAACCACCTGCTCCCGAGGGCCATCCTCAATCTTCCCTCCTAAGGTCTCAGAGCTGTCTCCACAGCTGACCTACCGATGTTGCAGTACTCCAAACCCTCTCCCACCTCATCCCCCTCCCTTTCCCTGGCTTTTATCATGCTGATATTTGGGGAAGATACTGAATAAAGTGAATCTTTGCACTTGAGATCTTTGTCTATTTCTTACTAAGAGGTCGTTAAGAGTTGTTTTTGCAGTTACCTGGTTTCTCTTCTAAAGAAGTTAAATATTTCATTGCCCTAAAATCCATGACACTTAAAAAGAGAAAAATCCTCCACCTGCCCTCCGTGGCTGTCCCCTACAAGACAGCCCTGTCTAAGGTTCACAAGTACTATTCATATCTCACCCCTGGCCACGGTGGGTTGGAGAAGTGCTTGCTTCCTAGTTTTCCTCTCCTAAGTCCTCAAAGTCCAGAAGGGGACAGGTCTCACAAGCACATATTCTGTGAACTGATTCAGCCCACCCTGAAAACTGGACAAAACAGTGAAGAGTTTTTACCATAGGAAGTGGAAAAAACCTAAATGAACAAGCAATAGAGAGAGGTTTATGCCCATTATAGCACCTGAGCTTCATCTGCTCTTCGTCTTCATTGTCTTTTTAAACATGGATTAACTCCTATCTGCCATGGGAAATGCTGGACACTGTCCAAACCTACTGCGAGACTCACTATACTATGAAATCAAATGTATTCATCAAAATTATGGAAATATTCCATAAAGCTGAGAGGTAATCTTTTTTATTTCTGGCCATAATCCACTTTTACATGCCTGTCTCTGTACACCAGAAACCTTAAGCAGTAACCAATGCTTAAGGAGTAAATGAGTTCAGAGACTCATTTACAAAAGCCTAAAACTTGAACAACCAAAATGTCCACCAACAGTTAAATTTTGGTATGTTCACAATTGAGCTACTACTCAATAAAGAGAATTAATGAAGTACAGCTAAAGCAACAACATAGGTTAGTCTCATAAACATGTTAGTAAGCAAAAAAAGAAAGAGGCATTTGGGTATTTTTCATCCATATAAGTTTAAAACTAGGTAAAAACAAAATTAAAATTGGGAGTCACATTACTGGAGGTGGGATAATTTATGACACAGCAAGAAGGGAACCCTGGAGATATGGGGATGCTCTGTTTCTCGGTGTGGGCTGTCACTTTGTGAAAATTCATATTGTAGTACTGGGATCTATATGTTTTTTCTGTATGTTCCATATTTTATGATAATTTCACATAAATAATTGCCTAATACCCAGTGCATAGATAAGAGAGGATTGAAGGAATGGATCACAGGTCAAGGTCAGAAAGACAGTAATGGGGTACCCAGGATCAAATGACCACATTCCTAGCTCTGTTCTCTTGTGTCCTCTATTATTCTAACTTTCAGAGCTCAGACTACAAAATGTGAATCAAACACATGATACCTGCTTGTTGTCTCCTCCTACATCCATCAAACTAGGAACATCTGCGTATAAAAATGGGGTGAAGGAGACCTTCAGCAATAGACCAAGGAATATCAATAACTTTGTCCAGGTGTGAAGAGGCCAGTATCAAAGATTGTATTTGGGAAGGAAGAGGATACAAAACATTTACTTTGCCCCCCCTTTCCTGGAAGCCCCTGGGTTTAGTCCCTCATGGGATAATCCCCTCAGTACACATTTACTAAGCACCTTCTCAGCCTACACTCTGAAGGAGGTAGAGAAATAATTAAGATAGTATCCCTTCCCTCAGTTAATACACAATCTAGTTTTCCTACTCCTTCCCTTTCTCAATCAACACTAGAATGGGGGAAAGGACAGTTGCCAAATTAGATAGAAAACACTTTGCCTTTCTACCTCTTGAGAATATTCATTACTATCCACTTTTTGAAACTTTAGAGATTTTGTTTTTTGGGGTTTTTTGTTGTTGTTGTTGTTTTGGTTTTTTAAATTTGTCTTTTCAAATAACACGGACTTATTCACCCGTTTCTGGGAACCAAATTTAGCAATCAACAACACCTCTAATCTGGCAATGAATGCAAAGCAAACCTCTTCTGAGAGGCAAGATTCTGAAGCCAGACCCATCAAGACACAAACAAGAGAAAAATAGATGTTGTATGTTGAATCATGCTCCTTAAAAACATATACATTCAAGTCTTAACTACAACAGTGCCTGCAACAAGAAAGAAGGAAGGATATAGATATATATGCTCTGAAATAATTCTGAGCATCCTGTACTTAGTGAAAAAAAAAACTAGTCTAATGTCACATGACATATTCTTTTTACTTAACAATCTTGAAATTACACCATTAGAGAGAAGAAGAACAGATCACAGATTCCTAGGAGCTAGGGATAGTAGAGACAAGCAAACAGGTGTAACTATCAAGAGGATGTCACAAAGAGAGTCTTCGTGGTCATGGAATCACTGTCTTGCTTGCAGTGGTGGTTATATACATCTAGATATGTGATAAAGTGGTTTCAAGATGTATACACACATTACATCAATATCAAATGTTTCATTTTGGCATTATATTGTAATTATGCAATCAATAACTTTTTGGACAAAGCGGGTGGAGGTCATATCAAAGATGAGACCATTTTTGTTAGGAAAATAACTTAAAAACCATTTGAAAAAACCATTTGTGTAACTCAAAGCCATTTTCTGTGACTTGAAATAATATGATGCCTGAGGTTGCCACTAAGTAGATCAAATAAGACCTAAGCCTCAGAAGCAATCCCCTGGCAGGTCACTGGGCAGCTCAGATAAGAGCTAAGCCCAGGACAGGCCTTGATATGTTAATGAACTACCCCCAAGGTGCTGTTGATATCCTAGAGAACCAGCCTCAAGCTGTGAGTTGTGACAACACAAAGCTACTTCCCAATAAAATGAAAGGAAAACTGGAACTTTGGGAAAGGTCTCTAGGATTGCTCTGTAATGCTCCCGAGGCGTGGCTTCTCTAGCCTTTGTGCTGTTGAACTTCCCGCACTGTCACTAGGCCCACATCGGCCCATCTGTCAGTGTTAGCCATTGGCCTACATTCTCAAGGACCTCCTGGACCTCCATCAGTGCCAGTCAAGAAATTGTAAAGGTTAAAAGGAGCAGCAAATGTGTGGCATTAGACACACTGCAGGCCTCCTATTCAGAGCTCAGTGAGCCTGGCCAGTGATGGCACATTGTGCTTTCAGTGATGTGCAAGATGGACTATGTCTTTCACACCAAGTCCCATGGGTCTTGTGGTAGGAATTAGGTGAGGAAAGATGCAGCAGGGAAAGGAAACAATGGAAGGTGAATTAAAGATGGAAAACCAGAAAAAGATGGGAGAAATGAAAACAATAATTCCCGCACTCAGGAAGCAGAGCCAGGCAGATCTCTGTGAATTCCAGACCATCTTGGTCTACACAATGAATTTCAGGCCAGCCAGAGCTACATAGTGAGTGGGAGGGGGGAGAAGAAGGAAGGAGAAGGAGGAGAACTGCTAAGGAAAACTAGGAAGGGCCTTCCATGGCATTCCCCACCCATAGCAAGGAAGGTGTCCCATCTCCAGGTCAGATAGATTCTTAGCACACTGTGGGGCTTGCTTGCCAAGGAGAGAGAATATAGACAGGCCCACACTCATGGTGCAGAGGGGGATGTCAACTACTAGATAATAAAAAAGCCCAGACATCTTAGGAGCAGTGTATAGATTATACTGAGACAGAAACACAGAAGGAAAAATTAGAACTTCCCGATAGTGGGCAGTGGAGTTTAGTGTCACAGACTGGGACAAGAGCTAACCCACCACCTCCTCCTGTCATTCCTGTCAAGGCACTATGACCCTCTACCCATACCCTGCTTCCTTAGGTGTGTGATTTCCCTCTCTGAAAATGAAGAGCTTCCCTCAGGGGTCTCAAAGTTGCTTTCCAGCTTTAATGTCTGCATCTCAGAGTGGGGGCCTCTGTGACTGAATGAGCAGTAATTTTCAATTTGTAACGTTTTTGTGTATAAATGAAAGAATTTTGGGGTGGGGAAGGGTGCATGAGCCCCAGTACTAATGAGGAGCTATGGATAATTGATAACTTCTGGGGAAGGGAGAATCAGTTTGCTTTAAAATCTGGCTTCTGATAGATCAAACACATTCTAGTGGATGGCCTCACAGCCAGGAGAGTGCAGACGGCAGAAACTGGAGTCAATGGATCATTTTAACAATAGAAGGAGGGCATGAAATCAGGATAGAAAGGTAGGGTAGATTTGGGAGGAGTTAGTGAAGGAGAAGGGTGAGTGCAATTAAATGCAGGAAATTCTCAAAGAATTGGCTAAAACATTTCCTTTTAAAGACAAGAATTTCCAGAATCAGCTGGGCTTCCTAAAATTTGCTTCTGCAGAAGTTAACAAGTTAAATAAATTGTTTTGGAGAAAAGGTAAAGGGAGAGAGGGGAATAGAGGAAGAGGGAGATAGGGAAATTAAGAAAGGAGTGGAGGAAGCTAGAGGAGGCAAAGCTGATCGATGCAAGATAAGAAATGAAACAGGAAGGAGAAAAGGGAAGCCAAGATGGTTACCGGTTTGTCTGTGATTTATACTCAGCCTTGGCAAAGTTATTGATGAGTCTAAGACGTAACTCTTCTCTTGTGTCAACCCAGCAGCATCTTGTTCTTTCTTACAACCAGGCCCCCAGGACGCTGGTGTCTATACCAAGTCTTGTTATCTTCTCATAGAAGTGCTGTTTCTACTGGGCACCCTTGTGAAAGGAGAGGAGTTCATACTGAGATGTGCTACAACTTTTTAACACCAAATTTGAAGAGTTTATACAATATATGTTTAATTAATAATTGCTATGATACAATTTGCATTTTTATTACATGTCAAGATGGTAATACTATGGTTATATTAGGTTAAACCAATATATTAATAAGTTTAATTTCATAGGCTTATTTTTATAATGGGACTATTAGAAATTTTTAAATTTTATATGTGTTTTATATTTTATTTCTATCAGATAGTACTGTCTAGATTATGCTAAACTACTAAATGTGCCCTTGAAAATGATTCCAAGTTAAGGGATTTTTGTTTTATTTTGTTTTTTGTTTGTTTGTTTTTTGAAACAGGGCTTGAAGCTCTAGCTGTCCTGGAACTCACTCTGTAGACCAGGCTGGCCTCGAACTCACAGAGATCCACCTGCCTCTGCCTCCTGAGTGCTGGCATTAAGGGTGTGTTGCCACTCTACCTGGCTAGTGATCCCAAGGTTTTTTGTTTTTGTTTTTGTTTGTTTTGTAGGGGTTTTTTTTTGTTTTGTTTTGGTTTGGTTTGGTTTTTCGAGACAGGGTTTCTCTGTGGCTTTGGAGCCTGTCCTGGAGATATTAAGCATGAAGAACTAAGGTAGAGTTTTCCTGAACTTACCTTACCAGATATTAAATAAACATTAACAGAAGGATCCAATCCCAGGCTAGAGGCACAGCCCAATGGTAGTGTTTGCCAAGCATGCATTGGCTCCAGTTTCAATCTGCAGTGCTGATCGGGGTTAGGGACAATATGAGAAACTGGCAAAGATTTGCCTCTGATTCTCCAGCTACAGAAAGGCTGAGTTTGACCCCCAGCCATTCATTCTTTTCTTAGCATTCTACCTCACGCTTGTCAGTTGCTCTGCAGAAAATATCCTTAATGCTTTTGCTTACGATTGTGATCAGAGTAGTTATGAAAGTATAAGTCATAATTGCATCACTGTCCCAGAGCATACGTTCACTAAGACTCAAGTGTAAGTGGACCTCAAACACTCATATGTTGACATGATATGACACAATGCAGGAGACTTGGAAAAGCTAAACCACTCCCATGTGCCCTTTCTGATGCTGCAATACTGCCAATAGGGGAGAATATAAAGTCATGTGAGAAATGATCCATAGTTCCTGCCATTAATGCTCTTATAATCCATCAAACAGCCTAGCCATATACAGGGAACTGAACAAATCCTATCAATACAATAAGACAATGTTTGGGGGGCTTGTAAACATAATGACCTGAACTCAGTTTATGCTTTTATTCAACAAACATCTATTAAGTACCCAAAATATGCCAGGCTCTATCTCAGATGCTGATGAACAGCAATGGAAAGTCCTAAGATATATCTGTGCCTGAGGTGTGCACAGCTCAGAATTATAGGGATGAAAAGAAGGTCAAGTAGACTCTGCAGAATGATAGGAAGAATCAATTTACTTTGAATGAGTGAAAATTGATAGTCTCAAATTTAAAAATGGGGGCAGGGTGCTGGGAATAAAGCTTAGTGACAGAGAGAGTACTGGAAAAAAAGAACAAATTTCACCTGACATATATTATCTGACTTTCTCTGGGTAACCTGCCGATAAATTCTCAAGAATGGATGTGGGGCAAGAGTCCAAGCAAGACATGGTTCTACTTAGAAACTCAGACTGCCAGGACGCACTGACAGGGGATCTGTTGAGCTTCAAAAGTGAATTGAGAGTCTTCAATTTGTACTTAGAAGGACCCAGTTGTCTTAACTAGAAATGCTATTCCCATAGAAGGCACAGGTTTGGGAGAAAAAGCCAGGACTCGGTGGAATTTATTTTGTGCATACTTTGAAGTAAGACTCGAAGTTCCTTCTTTCCCATATGGATATGCGCTATTTGCTTAGAAAGACGTCCCTCCTCCATTGGATTCATTTGGAATATTTTGTGAAACTCTACTGGTCATGTAAATTGAGTCTATAGCTAAGCTTCCTATTTCATCTAATTGTCCATCCTTATGCCAGGAGACAGTGTCTTGATTGCTGAAACCTTAGGAGATCTTTCTCAAACATGCTGATTCTAAGACAATTGTTGGATAACCAGAGATGTCAGGTGGACAGCTGGATACTATGTCCAAAATCCAGACTAAGAGGCGAATGTTGGAAACAGAGATGCCATTATGATCAGCTAGAGAGCATGGCTAAAGAAACCCAAGTCCTGGTCTGGGACTCACGCCAGCATTAGCAAGCTGACAAAATGAGGAGAGTGACTACAAAAGAAAACAAAAAGGATTTGCCAGAAGATAAGGGACACTAGGAGGAGAGAGATATACTAGAGTCCAAGATAATCCAGGAAAAATGTTACAAAGAGGATAAACATTTCAACTGTGTTGATGGATGATGACAGGTGGCCTAAGATTAGGAGTGGAAGTGGGCTGACAGACTCTGTGATGGGGGGATCATTGGTGAACTAAAGGAGAGAAGTTCTATAGAGGGCAAGGGCAAGAATTTGATCAGAAAGGATTCAAGAGAAAATGAGAGGAAAAAGTTGGATACAGAATGCATGGGAAACTATTTGAAGGAAATAAATAGAAAATGGAGAGAAAGAATGAGGCAATAACTAGAGAAAGAATAGAAAAGTTATCTACAGAGGATATATGTGAAATTCAGAGACATGGCAGCATTGCTAATGCTGATGAAAAGGATCAAATAGAGGTAAAAATGCAGTCCAACACAAAAGGAGAAACTTCTGGAACCATGTCCCTGGATAGATGAGGCCGTAGGCAGGCACAGGTGGAAGTATTACCCTTGAATAGGCACAGACTGCTCACCACAACAGCAAGGGAGGAGAGAGTGTGCCTGACATAGCTGCAGAGAGGCCCAGACATCAGTAAATATGTATTTCTTAGATGTTGTAGCTTCAGACATTTGAGAAGACCCTATAGATTGATGTAAGTCACTCAAGGTTGTAGGCAGGATGTAGCTAAGAGAGGAGAGTATGGGGAAGGAGAGAGATCTTGCTAGATTATGTCCTTGCTACCTGCCATGAGCCTTCCCTTGGCTTATCTTGATGTCTTCTTCCCTGAAACATTCCTTACAGACACTCCAACACATAGTCTTTGCATCCCTAAGAAACCTCATTTCATCTGTCTGTCTCCTTCTTTCTCCTTGCTCTGTTCTTCCATCTGCCTGCACTCCTATTTCAAGATTGAGTAGTCCACTGGGTGGTGGTGGTGCATGCCTTTAATCCCAGCACTTGGGAGGCAGAGGCAGGCAGATCTCTGTGAGTGTGAGGCCAGCCTGGTCTACAGAGCAAGCTCCAGGACAGGCTCCAAAGCTACACAGAGAAACCCTGTCTTGAAAAACCAAAATAAAAATAAAAAAAGAGATTGAGTAGTCCTTATCATATCTCCTGTGCAACTGAGTATTTTATGAAAGGTTCCACCTCCCAAACCTGGATGGCCCCTTTTGTATCCCTGGAGCTATGAGGCTCTCTGCATAGACTCAAAAAAAGAAAAATACAGAGAGGAGAGATAACAAAGTAGGGAAGGCTAACACTGGCACTGTCCTCTGTATGGCTCTTTAATTTCTGGTACCCCACACTAAGGTGTTATTAGCTGTGACTCAGATGAAGAAACCAGTGCTAAAGTTCTCATATTTGAGCATTACGGAGCTAATAAAGGTTTAAGAAAGGGCTATAAAGCCCAATGGCCTTTTCCAAATTTTCCACATGGTAAACTCCATATAGATTCTTTTTAAGAACATTGGTTTATAAGCTCGAATGGATAATGAATAAGGGTTGTTACTCTCTATCAGCCATCAGCATAAATACGTAAGTTTTGACTCCACCATGGGTTCAAAGGTAAATGAGAAATAAACCCCAACCTAGGACAAAGCTGTAAAACATTGATGACCACATAGGAAACCAGCAGAGAGACCTTCTAGCCTATGGTGGCTCCACAGATGCCAACTTGCAGCAGAGTTTTTCTCTGTTAACAGTAATAGACAGTGTCTCAACTCATGTCATTGAATCTTCAAGAAGCCCCTGAAGCAACTTGCATTACCCCCTTTCTTAGAGCTAGGGAAGTTAAGATTTAGAGGGAGTAAATGCCATGCCTAAGATCAAACAATCAGTTAAGTCCAACGTGGCCTGATCAAGAGGCCCAATTCAAACCCAATGCTGTTTCTTCACTAATTCTCGTGTACAGTTGCTGGTTCCAGAAGCAAAGGATCAGTGAATGTCCCAGTGGAGGAAAAAAACTTAGAAATCAAATGACTCATTGAACAAGCAAGGAATGAAAAGATGGAGAGGGAGTGGTAGACTTGCGGTAGCTGTGCACTCCTGTAATCCCAACACTAGGAAGGCTGAGGCACAAAGTCCTCAGTCTTAAACCATCTTAGGCTGCATAGAGAAACTCTTTCAAAAATAATTACTAATTACTTAATTAATAGGAGATTGAATGATAAGATCTGGTCACTAAGAGGCAGAATTGAGATTAGAGGCCAATGTTTTCTACCTGCTATGTTTTTAAATGGCAATAAGGATCTAAGTGTAGATGAATAGTGAGAAGATTTATTGATCTCTACAACAACCAAGAGTGTTAGATTTGTTTAAAAAAATACTACCAGTCCATGTCTTCCACCATTTTGGTGCAGTACTGAGGACCCACACATTATCTCTCCACCCATCCCCCCCACCCCAGACTGGTTATTGAGTTTCATGGTGACTGGTCTGAAGAGATTAAAAAAAGTAATGCTACCTTATGAGGGAGTGTCCCAAGGACCAAGATAGCAACTGTCATAGCAACCGTCACACTGCTTTGATCAAGAAGACCTTTTGCAGAACTGAAAACAGAACCTTAGGCACATCTGCTGCTTTCACTCCCATCCTCCTTCAATAGGCTGGGTGGTGCACTCCACACCCTTTCAAGTTTCCAAAGCCTCATACACCTGCCCCCCACCCCAGCACCTGGCCAAGGCTGTGTCCAGCACTGGGATGAAAATGATACCAACCCCCATCTTGTTTGATATTACTCTATCTCAAGCCCCAGGCTGGTCTTCAGTCCTAATGTTCTTCCACTATCAAAGCTCAGCTTGGAATAACCAGTGTCCTTGCAGGGTTCTGATGCAGTCACAGGGCCCATATACAATGTAAAACCTGTGAAAAGGATGTTTCATGAGACCCAGGCAGTTTCTCAAAGTACCTGAGAGCAGCAAGAAATTGTTCTTTTAAATAGTTTGGTCATCGCAAGGCTGAGAGACTTGGGAGGATAGGAATGGACTGTATCAGCATTTCAGGATAGATGTCAGTAAATGCCAAACATCACACAACAGAACTATCTTCTTGCTATATCCCTTTTCCATCCACACTTATGGCCATCCTCACATCCATTCACCCAGATATTAGCCCTTCACCAAGAAAACCTAGCACCCAGGAGACAAAATTGTATGTTTGTATATGTGAGTAGTCACTTACATTCATTTTGTGGATTTTGCTTTTTCTTTTGTTTTTGTTTTGTTGTTGTTGTTGTGTTGTGTTTTGTTTTGTTTTGTTTTGTTGAGACAGGGCTTCTCCCTGTAGCCCTGGCTGTCCTAGAACTAGCTCTGTAGATCAGACTGACCTTGAACTCAAAGAGATCTTCCTGCCTCTGCCTCCCAAGTTCTGGGATTAAAGGCATGCACCACCACCCCTGGTTTGAGGATGGTTTTTGAGGCATAATCTCACTATGAATCCTAAATTGGTCTCAAACCCATAATTCTCTCATCTAACATGGTTACAGATACATATAACCATGCTGGTCCAATCACTGGTGTCTCCATGCACCTCCCTCTGGATTTTGTTCTGCAAATAACATAAAAAAAAAGAAGTTCCAGTGTCAAGGAGCTCCCAGCCTACAGCAGAAACAATCAACTAGAAGTTGTACCATGAAGTAGGTGGGTATGGGTGAATTATCTAACCAGTTCTGCAGAACCAAGCTACAAGAAGGCCATGTAACACATGTTGAAGGTCAGAGAAGGTATATACCCTCACCCACTTCCCAAATGCTATTCAACCTGGGAATTCCCTCGTATCAAGGGCATTCTCACAGATCATTCTAATGCTTCAGCCCTCTGATTGGGAATGGGTCATATGCGAGTCCATCAGTTAACACTTATTTGCTCTTCCTTTGTCTTTAGTTATCTTACTATATTAAAGCAATTTCTATAAAATCTCTACCTCTAGGTCACTGTGAGCAACCAACGGAGCACTATATACAATCTGCTTAGTGTAGGACATAGTGTGGCATATATGCTCAAACCTTTCATCGTCCCTTTCTTATTGATCTGTTTGTTTGATGATTTGATTTTGCTGCTGTTACTGTGTTTATTTGGTTTTTGAGATAAAGCCTCCTTCTGTATAGCCCTGGCTGACCTAAAACTCTCTATAAAGAACAAGGTAGCCTCAAATTTGCAGTGGTCCCCCTGCCTCCACCTCCCAGTGCTTTGAGATGGGGTTTCTCTGTATAGTCCTAGCTGTCCTGGAGCTCACTTTGTAGACCAGGCTGGTCTCAAACTCACAGAGATCCACCTGTTTCTGCCTCCCAAATGCTGGGATTAAAGGTGTGTGCCACTACCACCCAGCTCATATTCTTAATTATTAACAGTTCTTGGGTTCCATAGTTAAGCTCAGTAGACATTCTCCCTGCAGTAATCCCACAATGAACCCTCCAATTTAGACTAAAATATCTGTTTCTTCCAATATGCAATAACACATTTACCAACTTAACAGAAAAGGGTGATAAAAAAAAATCTCACAATTGAGAAGGTAGAGAAAATGAGACACAAGGTGAAGATATTGTTTACAAATCCTGTGTCTCATCCCCAGGCTTAGGGAGCTTGGTCAGATCCACATATTTTCCCCATCCACACCATGCAGTGCCATAAAGGAGTTTAGGAAATATTGCAGGGTTAAGGTACAGCATGCATTTCCCAAAAGACTAATGCTGAAGAAAAACAAAATAGAGTTTCAAGAAATCCAACCATCCAGCTGTCTTCCCTACCAGACCATGAGTTGAGGGTGTGTTCTTCATCCTTGTGGGAAAAGAGACCCTGGACATTAAAATATCACGAACACTTGTTGGCCTACAACCCAACCAAGACCTGACTTCCTACCCACTCAGTTCACAGTCACAGAGTGACAGTATGCTCACTGAAAATCTTTCATCCCTAAGAATTTTAAATTTTGGGGGCCTTTCATTTTATTTTTTTAAGGGAACAAATATTGTAAATAGAAGAGAATGGAAAAAAAGAAGAAAGAAAAAAAGAAAAGAAGCTACCTTGGGGAATTTTGACATATTTACACAGAAGTTATGGGAAATTGTAACTTTTTACCCTGAATTGTTTCGTCTATAGATGTGACTTGCACATTAGAATCAGCAGAAGATTGGGAAAAGCCACTCAAGGACCAGGAGGAAGTGGCAAGTCCTGCCCTTCTGCTGCTGGAACAGGACCCACACTCAGCACTCACTTCCTCCACTCGGAGCCTGTCTCCAGCAAAAACTTCAGATGTGTTACCTAGGGAGGAGGAAGAGGAAATGGGAAAAGGACCTCTGACCTACTTCTATTCAGTTTACAATCTTCTCTCACAGACTTAAGGATCCACGTATGGGTTCTCATTACATAATTTCTTTGTCATATGCCAAAACAATAATCTAGACATGAGGACTTTTTTTTTTTTTTTTTTTTTTTTGGTTTTTTGAGACAGGTTTCTCTGTGGCTTTGGAGCCTGTCCTGGAACTAGCTCTGTAGACCAGGCTGGTCTCGAACTCACAGAGATCCACCTGCCTCTGCCTCCCGAGTGCTGGGATTAAAGGCGTGCGCCACCACCGCCCGGTGACATGAGGAAATTCTGGACTGAGGTTCACCACAAACACTAAACCTGACACCCTCGACAGTTCCAGTCTCTTCCCTCTCCCTCTTCCTCTCCCTGTCCCTCACCCGCCCCCGTGTGGGGGGTGGGGTGGGGTGAGGGTGGTCTGGTTTAGTTTTTGTTTATTTGGCTTTACTGATTTATTGATTTATAGGATTTCACAATTTATAGGATTTATAGGAAACGGGCCTCAATTTCACAGTCCTCCTGCCTCAACCTCCTGGTTGCTAAGATTACAAGTGTGTGTGTGCTCCATCTCCTTTCTTTCTTTCTTTCTTTCTTTCTTTATGAAGAGATTGAGAATGCTCCTAGGGTGTGGGTAAGAGTATCCATGAAATATTTTATTTAACACATTAGTGTTTATGCTTTAGTCCTACATATGCACAATTAAAGAAAAATTTTAAATGACTACATGGAAAATGTTTAAAAGAACAGGGGAAAAGATAAGAGAGATGAAAATAATGAAGAAAAAAGGAAAGCAGTGGAAGGTTGCAATGACTGAAGAGCTTGGCTGTGTGCGTCTGTCTGTGCATTGCAATGCTTGTCACCTGGTCTGCCACGCCATACACCGGGACCCATCGTTAAATGGCGTGCTTTTGGAGGCTCCAATGGTGATGTTAACCAAAGCAACTCACACCAATATAGAAAGATTTTTTTGGATTATTGCAATAAGGATATGACCCACTGCAGCCAAAAGACTGGAAAAGTTCATGTTTAACAACCCTGCCATGGTGTGCCTCTGACTTATTTACACCTGCCATGGTGTGCCTCTGACTTATTTACACCTGCCATGGTGTGCCTCTGACTTATTTACACCTGCCCTGCCATGGTGTGCCTCTGACTTATTTACACCTGCCCTGCCATGGTGTGCCTCTGACTTATTTACACCTGCCATGGTGTGCCTCTGACTTATTTACACCTGCCCTCCATTCCACACATCCCTTTAGGGTTGTAAATAGACACAGACAGGATCTTCTAAGGGTAACTATTTAAAAAGTATCAAAGTCCTAGAACTGTAGAAGCAAAATAGGCATATATGAAAAATAGCAGTGTCCAAGCCCCCAGCACAAGTACATACAAGCATGAATGCATGCCTTTGTCCAGACTGCTTGTCGGTCTGCTGCTGGCTCTCTGCACTCTCAACCTCACTGTGGTTTTCTAGCACACTGTTGTTCAGAAATACAGTGAGCCCTAATTATCACATAAGAAAAGGAAAGCATTTCTTCTTTCCAGTCCTATAATGATAGATATTAAGTGACATTAAACAAATTCCTAACATTTGTCACTGGCCTGCTTGATATGACGGTGGCAAATAACATTGTCACCCATATTGTCAGATAGATACATATAATAGGGCTAGAGAAATGGCTCAGCATTTAAGGCATGCACTGCTCGTCCAGAGGACTTGAGTTTGCTTCCCAGATTCACACAATGCCCCAAAATAATGAAACATAAATGATGTCACTATAACACCACCAAATCTGTTAACTTGAAAACTCCTATGAGCTGTTTATCTTCAGGGATGTCTGAACAATGAAAACTTGGTTCTCTTTCCATCTGACCTGAAGAAGTTCCATATTATCTAAAGCATTGGTAATGCAAACCTCCTACTATCCACCCCATGCTCACTCCTTGATTGTCCATGTCACACTATTTATTAAATAAATCATTTATGTATTTGACTTGTACAAGTTCCAAGTATTTCCTATTAAAATGCAAACCTGATGGGCCTGGTAGCACAAAACTGAAATCCCAGCTACTTGGGAAGCTGAGGCACAAGAATCTAATATTTAAGACTTGCCAGGGCTGCAGTGCAAGTTTGAGGCTAGCCTGGTCAAGTTAGTGAAACCCTGTCTCAAAATCATATGTGTGTGTGTGTATACATATATATGTGTGTGTATATATATATACATATATATATTAAAGGCTGGGGATATGGTTTCATGGCAGAATACTTGCCTAGCATGTATAAGGTACTAGATATAATCCCAAGTACCACAAAATAGCAATGTACATAATAATAATAAATTTTACATAGCAAACTTTTACAAATATATTTCATAAACTCCTAAGAGACAGAATCTATAGTCTCTTAAGCAGAAACTGATACTGTTCCCCAGAAAATTGTGCACCAAAGCATTTACTGTAATTATAATTGTAATCATAGAGGACTTATAGAAAATCATTCTTGATTTCCACGCTTCAGCTTATAATTTATCTACCACTCCTTGGAAACCTGAACTAGAATTCTTTCACACCTTGAAGCTTCTGTGATTTTATGGCTGTTCAGTACTCTGTACAGAGCACAGCACCTCGGGCAGACAAGCGCCTGCTGAACAAGTGAACAGGTGAGCAAAGAGCTGTTGATAACTATGAGGTCATGGTTTTCAGGGTTTAGAGTTGTTTTTCTGTACGCATGGGTGTATTTATTTATTTTCTGGGTACATTACTGACAGAGTGTGACATTATTACCCTCTGTTTACAGGTGAGGGAGCACAACCGTCTAGAGACTCACTCAAGTGGAAGCCACCTCTCGCACCTGCCCTATGCAATTAGACCTTCTGTACACACAGTCAATTGCCAGAATCAATGTCACCAGCTTCCAAAGAGTCCTGCTGCATGAACAATCCACTCTTTGCTTATTTTTCTATTGTCCTTGTGTCACATCTGTGCATTATTGCCTAAAGCCCCAGAGACACTTCCTGTAAGGACAGCAGACTGTACCTACTGCAGCCAGACAGATAGAAATGATTTTTCGCCTCTCCTGATTCTGGGTAATCCAAACCTATTCCACAACCCAACCCTCCACCCAGTACCATGGCCACAATCACCACCCTTGAGGACACATGGAAATTTGCTCTCAATTAGAGTCAAGAGAGCAAGACGACACTGGCGTTGAGTGATTTGGTCCCATGTAAGAGTTCATTAAGTTGGCAAACAGGTTTGTGGGTGCGGTGCGTGTGTGTGTGTGTGTGTGTGTGTGTGTGTGTGTGTGTCCAGACAAATTTCTCAAACAACCTCATTTAATTATAAAAATAAATCTTTTTAAACTTTTCAACCTTTATTACAACATATACATATATAAATATGACCTGCAAACAAACCAGACTTATGGAAAAGTGACTACTGCTCACTTGCGTTACAATTGTGACCACTTTCCACTTGAGTTACAACTGTCTTACAGACACAAGAAAGAATGTAGGATAGAGGTCAGGCGTGGTGGTGCATGCCCTACAGCATGGCCTGGCTTACTCGGCCTTGTAAGAAGCTAATGTTAAAACAGTATTAAAAATCAGGGCTCAGGACTTCCCATCTTGTCCTTTCTCTACACTCTTAATCTAACTTAGGCCAGGAGACCTTGAGGAGCTGTCAGTGGCATCTGAAACGTCCTTGGGCATCTCCACGGTGACAAGAAGGCAGAGCATGTCAGCCATTCAGCTGGGATTTGATCGCTGCACTCACTTGCACAAACGCTCATGGATTTAGGAGACGATTGCATTGGACAACTTTCCCAGGGTTGGCTTGGGTTAGACTGGTGTGACTTCAATCAAACCAACAGTTAGAAGGCTGACAAATGTCACAGTTGTGTTGTGTGATCTGAGGTTCCTGTCCTTGGCAAGAACCCAAGCTGTTCAAGTCCCAGAAGGGGAAGCCCTAAGAAAGCACTGCTAGCTGCAGTGTAAGGTGCTGCATGGAATCAACACATTGCTGAAAAGCCAAACTTAAGCTTGTATGTTCTTTTGCAAATAAAACCTCCAACAGCCAAGAAAGATGTGCAGATGGGGAGATGCCCCAGCAGTTAAAGCACTTGCCACCTATGCAAGCATGAAGACCTGAGTTCAGATGCCCAGGACTCACAAAAGACACAGAAGCACACATCTGTAATGGCAGCACTCCTACAGTGGCCATAGAAGGCGGAAACAAACACATACCTGGAAATACACAGGCCAACCAGCCTGCTGTATGTAATGGTAAATAAGAGACCCTCTCTCAAAGTGAAGGTGAGGACCAGCGCCCAAGGTTGTCCTCTGGCTTCCACATAAAGTAGTATGTGTCTGAACTCACATCCAAAAACACAAATTATATACATAGAATACGCACATGCTTCAAAAAGAAGATATAAATCTTCTCCCTTCTGTCTACTTGGTAAATTGAGAGTTGCCATACTGCTTCTTCTTTTTCTTTCTTTCTTTCTTCTAAAGAATTTATACCTCCATGGAAACTGACTGGTTCTTAGAAGAACTGGGCATTTTCCCAAAGGAATAGTAGGACAAGTTCCTTGAGCCTGACATCAGAGCTCTCAGAGCCTCCCCTTCCTTTGGACTCAATACTGGGTGATGCAGGAGAATTGTCTAGAGAATCTGGGAAAGAAGATCCACCACAAGACAAGCAAGAGAGAGTTCCATCACCCACTGTATACATTGTATCCCACACTCTTTAAGAAAACCATCCATCCGAGGCTAAGACAATGAAAACCAGAAAGGAAGTTCTGCCCCAGAGATGGATGCTGCCCTCAGGCAGGGACTGCTTGATAATTCAACCCAGTCATTATTCAATATTTTTTAAAAATTATTAAAATAATTGTCAATTATTAAAGAGAAAGCCTTTTAAATCAGCCTATAAATTTCTGACCCTAGCATCTATTACTTTCAGTTCTCACATGGTCTTCTTTTCCGATATTTATCTGCACATCCCACCCAAAGCCCCTGGATCAGCAATACATTACAATTTCATGCCCAGCTCTGTGCACAGAGCACTTGTTCCTACCAAGGCGCCGCACTGACCACAGTGAATGCTGTGTTATCTAACAGTCCATAGTTGACTTGGCTTTCTCTCTGTTGTTATAGCTCACAACTGTGATCTCGACTTTTCCTAGAATGATCAGCTATGCTGGCTCTCCACAGTCTCCATCAGTGTGAGAATTCACCTGCTCTGCCTGGGTATGTTTTATCTAATCCAAATCCATCAATTGCTCATTACATATCAATCTATGTTGTAATAATTTCATCTGTACTCATTTGGCCTCAAGAAAACATTGATAGCTTGTTTGATAAAGGGCTGGAAGTGTGGGCCCAATAGTAGCAAGATGGCTGGTATATCCAAAGCCCTGAACTTGATCACCACCACAACAATAAGCAAACACATAAATAAAATTGAAAGCAGAGGACTCATCCTAAACATTGTCTAACCTCTAGTTAATCACTAGCTGGTGCTCATAGCAGAGAAAATGGAGCTAACCATTTGACCCAGAGTGGCCATTTTCTTGATGCTTAGCCAGACACTTGCTAAAGAGTACTGTGCCTTTCTTCTCAGTAAATTCCCATCCGGTATTGTTAGTAGATCCTGAGCCTCACTGTCTTCTCTGTAAATTAGTAAAAATACCCTTTTCTTGGAGTTGTTATAAAAATTAGTAAACTTTAATAAATGCCAACATTTTATACTACAATCTCTCAAAATATTGAGCTTCTGAGAAGGATCTTAAATGTTTAAGCTAAAAAGTGAGAATGGTTATCATGGAAACATCCATCCCAAATTTTAAATTAAACCACCTCTCATTTTCTGTGATTATAAGCATACAGATGAGCACTTAATTAAGCTTTTGAGTATATCTAACCATGTTAGGTGACTACAGTGGGGTAAATGTGGTGCCAAAATGGTGAGACAAGGAATTTTAAATATTAAGAACCACTGTTAGCCCCAGCTATCCTTGCCAGAACAGCATGGCTGGAAGAATCAAACAAGAAAAAGAGAACTTCCAAATCAGAGTCCTAATCAGAATCACAAGCCCAGGAAACCAAAGGTAGGAAGGACCGTACCACCACCCAGAGCAGGTGCTGCTTTACAAATGGAGAAACTAGAGAAGTCAACTGAGAAATGAAAGATCTCACAAAAGCCAGGAAAATGCCACAAAGAAGGGACAGATCATCATTTCATTAATCTGAACATGAGGCCAGGAAGCCAGGGGTTTTCCACCAAGCCACATCACACAAAAAGCTTCTATTTTAAGAGACCGGCCCTGCAGCTGTGCAGCACAGATGGACTGCGCAAAAGAAGAAATGAAAATAGACTTTTCTCATGGCCAGGCTGCCATGAACGTGCAGGACGCAGCCTAGACGAGTGACATGGAATGAGCCAAGTGTTGCTGGCATGCAGGCCATCCAGATGGGGAGTCCTTTGCCTTAAGATTCCCAGGTCTTTTTCCGCTAGTTTGTCCCCCAACACCAAGGGGAAAAACAAGACAAAGTCAGAGGGAAGAACTCTTAGTATCATGGCTCTTGTGTAGTCTCAATGTTTGCTGATTGAGCAGAAATAATGAGAAATCAAATTCAAGAGGGTACAGCACTTCCCTTGGCCAGAAGCCAGGGCCTAGGGCTCTGTGCTCCCTGCTCAGCAGCCAAGGGAAAGGAAACAGTTAGGCCTTGGAATGATTTGTCCATAAAGGCAGGAAAACATCTTAGCCATCATGTCTTCAGTATAATAACAAAGCTGCAGTGGGAAAATGGCCAATTATAAAGCCAGCAAACCTGATTATGACCTTAGCTTTTCTGCAACCCAGTTGACTGGTCTTGACCTAATTGCTAACATTACCTATACCTCAGTTTCTCCACTAGTAATGTTTCAAGATAATAACAAAGCACACCTCTGAATGTGATTATTCCTATAGTGACAATAGCACAGCACCTAGGGCAGGATTGAGGGGAAGGTAAATGGTTTTTGCTATTTTTTATATGATTTGTTTATGCACACACATGCACATACGCATGCGTGCATGCACACACACCTGAGTGTGCCACAGTATGCATGTGAAGGTCAAAGAACAACTTGGGGGCATCAATTCTCTCCTTCTACCACATAAATTCTGGGGATTGGACTCAGGCTGTCAGGCTTGGTAGCAAGTGCCTTCAGTCACTAAGCCATTGTGCAGGCCTCTCTTCTTACTGGTAAAACTTCATGTGGACACTGCTAAACAAGCTCCATTGCTCAGCCGAGAGGCTTCACTATCCCGTGTCTTCACACCAGAACAAGAGCAATAAACCCATCTGTAGCATCTCGTCAGTGACACAGAGACCAGGCTGCACTGTCAGATTTTTCAAAGTTTAGCTTAAATCACATCACTAGGCCATCATTCTCTATCAAAACCTGATGAAGAATTACTGTGTACAATTTTTTTTTAAACCTGCAAACTCAGTTCCTTTAGCAAAAAAAAAAAAATTAAATCAAGGGGCTAGGGAGATGGCTCAGTGTGTAAAAACCCTTGCTATGCAAGCCTGAAGACTTAAGTTCAAATCCCCAGTGTTCACATAAAAATGATGAAATCAAAAATGACAATTCAGGGGCTGGAGAGATGTCTCAGTGCCTAAGGGCACTTGCTGCTCCTGCACAGGACCCAGGCTAAGATCCCGGCACCCACATCTGGCAGTTCACAATCACCTGTATCTCTACAGGAGTTGACATCATCTTGTGGTCTCTACAAGAATTCATACACATGTGGTATAAACACAGACACACACATTTATCCATAATTGTTTTTTATCTCAGTTCAGAGCTTGGGATATAGCTCAGTAAGTAGAGTGCTTTCCTTGTAAGTTGATTCCCAAATCCCATGTAAAAATATCCAGGAACAGTGAGCGACACACACTTGCAATCCCACACCTGGAAAGGCAAGGTTCTTAGGACTCACTGGCTAGCCAGGCTGGCCTTGCTGGTGAGCTCCAAGCCCATGAAAGTACTTGTCTCAAAAACATAAAGGTGAGGCCAGGCAGTGGTGGTGCACGCCTTTAATCCCAGCACTCAGGAGGCAGAGGCAGGTGGATCTCTGTGAGTTCAAGGCCAGCCTGGTCTACAAGAGCTAGATCCAGGACAGGCTCCAAAAGCTACAGAGAAACCCTGTCTTGATAAACCAAAAAAAAAAAAAAAGGTGAATGGTACCTGGCACCTGAGGCTGCTCTCTGGTGTCCACACACATATCCATACACACATGCGCGTGCGCGCGCGCACACACACACACACACACACATATACACATCACAAAAAAACCTCAGTGCAAAGATAAGGAAATGTCCAGAGTTTGCTAAGTAACCTCAGAAATTTCCACATTTGTTGTCTTACTTAAGGAATGAGTGCTTAGAGTTAAAATTAATAATTTTTAAGGATCATGACTAAAGTAAAATAAAAACAGTATATATAGCTTCCTTTCATTAATGACTTTTTCCTTTGATAATTCCTAAACCACAAGAAAGTACTATTTAAAAAGCTAGTGGATTAAGACTATTTTATGAAATGTTAAGTAAGCCTTCTTCTACACGTCTATGCCTCTGTGTGTTTAAGAGTTTATTAACTACTTCACAGCATCTCCCAGTGCCATGAAGACAAGTGAAGAGGTGATAGAGAAGGGGGAAGATGGAGAAGTGGAGTGTTTGTTTGTTTGTTTGCTTTTCGGTGGTGGTGGTGGTTTGTATGTTTGGAGTTTTTTTGTTTTCTTTCTTTTTGTTGTTCGTTTTTAATTAATACTCTTATTTGTAACTTTTTATTTCTTCTTTTTATTATTTCTTTTTAAGTTTTCCTTTGCAGATGGGATGCTACAAGGATGAAGGGCAGATAAGAAAGGACTGGGAAATGGGTGGGGTCACTGTGTGATGTGAAATTCCCAAATAATCAATTAAAAAATTTTTTTAAAAAAGAGTTTATTAGCCACGTGGTGGTGGTGTACGCCTTTAATCCCAGCACTCGGGAGGCAGAGGCAGGCGGATCTCTGTGAGTTCGAGGCCAGCCTGGTCTACAAGAGCTAGTTCCAGGACAGAACAGACTTCAAAGACACGGAGAAACCTTGTCTCTAAAAAAAAAAAGAGTTTATTAACTATAAAGGTCTCCATAATTATAAAAAGCTCCCAGCCATGATTGACACTTGCTGGGTCTGTTTTCAATCATAGAGTAAGCTTTATAACAAGCATCAAATGGTCATAGTGCAGTCCTAGAAGACAGACTGGAGCCCATGGCTGACTCTGCTTTGTTCACAATCTTGAACAACTCACCAGGCACTCGTTTTCCTGTCTGTAACATGAGGCGATGAGTTGGATGTGGGACTTGTCCCTTCATGTCTAACGAGCTGTTGTCTCTGCATGGCAGTGGGAAGAACTTGCACGATTCTTTCTTTGAGCATAATGTGGAAACAATCACCTCAACATGAAAAGGGGTCATGCAGCATTCTCTTTAAAGCTGATTTTTAATATGAAAGGAGGCCATGCAATATTCCATTTGGATTTGATTGTTATGTTTTACTAAATGGCGTTTAGAGAAATACATCACTAAGAAGGAAAACTGATAAAGAGGAAATAAAATGGCAAACGGCCAGTCTGTGATGCAGCTTGACCCATGACCCCTCAGTGCTCCTGGCCTCCACAGTCTGTAAGGAATATCTGAACCAAATCACGCCTAGATTCCCAGACATCTCTAGAACAAGAATAGGAGACGGTCCTGATTGTTTAAACAATGTAGTTGTTAGGAAACACAATAAGTCTAGAAATGCTGAATATGCTGCTTTGAGTCTCAACAATTGGATAAAATTACCAAAGCAACTGGTCTATTTTCCTTTCTCTGTGCTGTGGATGCTGACATGGACATTTAGATGTTTTAAAATAGTTAAGTGGTAGAAATAAAACTTTTTTTTTAAATGACTGGATTTGAGGACACTTGTACCTGATTCTGGTCCTCCCCAATGTGACACTGGGCCATGTTCTTCATCTAAAAGCACCTGCCTACATTTTGTACAACATTGGGTAATGGTCAAAAAAAACAAAAAACAAAACAGCCCTTTGCAATCATATACAATCTTCTGAAAACTGTTCAGAGGGACAGTGAGGATTCATTCCATGAGAGGCAGCACGGTGGGCCTTTCCATGTGTGATGGGCCAGGGCCTGCTCTCCTTACAAACTCCATGTCGAATCTGTATGTACTCATCCCTGTGTAACTAGGACAACAGGTCCAGCTTGCCTCGGCCTTTCTGTGCAGACACCTGCAATCCCAGAAACAGAAAGTCAGAGTTTCTACTTCACAGATGGAAAAAAAGCCTACGGAATCATTATTTCAAGTAAGAACTCAGTCCATATGTGAGGCCTGGAGCTAAATTGGTCAGTTTTGCAATTCTCAGTAAGAGAACATCTGTAGAATTCAGTACCTGGAACTCAGCGTTCACAGTAAACATCAACACACATGCAAATTCACTGTATTCACCTCCAGGCTCTTTTTTTTTTTTTTTTTTGAGAAGAGATACAGATGTGTAAAAATAAACTGCAAAACAATCTTCACATGGTTGGAAAATAACACTTACAAAATATTTAGTTGGTTCTATGAATCAGTATAATGTTTTGGAAGATAATTAGGTTAACATATATCAAAAGCCATGAAAATTTCATCCCCCTTCAAAGTTCAAGAAATCTAAACACTGAACATTAAAAAGTAGGGGTTGTGGATTCATGACTAAATTCTTGTCTGGCAAGCTCCAGACTCCAGGTCCAAACCCTAGCATCACAAAAGTATTAACAATAAAATAAAAAAGCAAGCATCAGTAGAAAGCTAAATGACCAACAAGAGGAGAAATGGTCAAGGAAATAAGGGAAATTATCTCAATGAACTTACTATCACCTGAAAGGAAGTTTCAAAGGCCTGTGTAACAGTATGGATAGCTACATGTTGATGAGATAATTGTAGCATTGAATTCTATTGCATTCAGCCCTATGTAAA
>PVIU01016447.1:0-45013 GCA_004026605.1 Ondatra zibethicus
GTAAAATTTTTAACATGGTGGGTACTAGTAATAGCTCTAATACAGTGATAATAGCAATGTTAGCAACCAATCCAATCAATCCAGTAAGTGATGGTAATGAAAGCATTTATTCTTTTAAGATGATTTTATTTAGTTTATATTATGTGTATGTCCCTGAATGTATATTTGTGCACTACATGCATTCTGTTGCTTATTGAAGCCCAAATATGGTGTCAAATCATGTGAAACTAGAGTTGCAACTGATTGTGAGAAGCCTAATGTGGATGCTAGGAAGCAAAACCCAAAGTTTCGGCAAAAGAAGCAGTGCTTTTTAACTAATGAATGATCTCTCCAGCTCCATGCATTTATTTATTTAACCCTGGATACCTGCAATGGAACCCATAACCACATGCATGCTCAGCATAAGTTCTACACTTTATCCTTACTTTAGCAACTTGGTTGTGTACTTGTTACTGGGTTTTAATTATAAAGTAAAGAGGCAAAATATCATTATTCTTCTCCCCCAAACCATAGTCTTCTTTTCAACTTCCTAGAAAAAAAGGAAACAAATTTAAAATGGAGGCAGATTGGCTTTACAACTATGCAGAGTGGGGCAGTTAATGGAAAAATGACCCAGAATTCCCCACTTGCAATTTTGTTTGAGGTTTGAAGACCCTTCACTTCATTGCCATTAGCTAGCCTTTCCTGTGTTACTTTGCTGAGTTTTTTCATCCGCTGTAGCTAAGGCCATCCAAGTGGAGATATTTAGAATATTTTGATTTAAATGGCTTTTTTTGAGACCCAACCCATTAGACTTTAAATAGTCCTCAGAGGAGAGTAAATTTCCCAAATATAATGTTAATATTAGATCTTGGGGTCTCATCTTCTTTGATCTCCATAATCAACAAAAGAACAGCTCCAAAAGAGCACAGATGCAAGGAATCATGTAAATGAAAAGTCAGTTGAGAAACAGTGGTCATTCATGTGACTAGAACATTTAAGATACACATAGGGAATTCAATATTTTACATATATGTTCTAACATATATACACTGTTAACACATACACTGAAACACACACATATGAGTGTATTTGCGTGCTAGTCTGTATAGAGTTGTTATGATTGTTATTTTAACTTGTGTTCTAATGAAGATTACATGATATAGACTGGTAGAAGTTTTATTTTGGCAGGCAGAAAAGCAGGTCATACATGATGACAGTATCTGTGGCAAGTTTGGGGAGGTGGAATTTGAGAGTTATACAACTAGGGTGACATTCTTCTGATGACTTCTGTGGGAAACTGCCATGCTCATCAGTAGGAAGGTAAACTGAGATAGAGACAATGAAATAGCATCATTCTCCTGGAACTCATAATAGCCAAGAAAGGTAGAGAGTTAACCACACATTTTCATTTGATGGGGGCAGCTTCTATATTATATTACAACTGTATATAGCATGTACTCTTGATTAAAAGAATCAGCTACTCCAAATATCCTTAGCTGTATGAATGTGGCTAAGCCCCACTTCACAAAATACTTCAGATCTCTGCAACCACACTCAGTATAATCCCATAAAAAGAGTGTCTGTAGTTATGTGAGTTTATGCATATTTAAGAAGCAGGTGAATAACTCGAAGTAATGGAGAGTAGTATTGGGGTGATAGAACCAGGCAAACATGACAAAACACCCTGCACGATCTGGTTTTGCTCAGTTGAACTTGAACACTTCAACTTTCACCAGTGTTCAGTAGCATCATTACACAGGGGTAGCTTCCTTAATTTAAAAGAATGATTTCTCCTCTTGCTACAGTTTCTAAATGCTTTAGTTCATAACAGAGAAGTATTTGACGCAAGCACTCCTATTAGTTTTCTACCATGATAAAAAAGAATGTGTTCTCCACATTGAAAAAAAAAAAAAAAGGAAGTAAACTCAAAGGCAAAATGCTTTAACTGACATTGGTTCTCAGGTTGGCTCTGTACTGATGTTTGAGCAGGCATCAATTTAATCGGAGCTGAAATCTGCCTGTAGCAGGCACTCAGCAGCTTGGGAAATTGAGCCTTCTCCTACTCTCATTTTTTAAATGCACCATTTGGAATTTATGGAATACACATGACTTTTTTAGAGATATAAATATATGTTTTGTGTAAGTTTTATAAACAGTTATACTGATCATAATTTGACAGAAGGACACAGTATATATTATGAGAAAATCTTGTGCGTTATACGTGATAATAGTATTATAAATTATATAAAATATTATATTAATGGTTTTTCCATTTATAAGCAGTGTTCCTGAAAAAGCCCAGTGGAAATTCTTCCCACCTCTTCTGAGCATCACTTACTTTAAACTGAAATTGTGATGACAATGATTGAATTACTGAGGATTAAATTATATTGTACACATATTCCAAGTGCAACATATGCCATTGACATTTATTAATAATCAGTGACTGGTTATATTATGATCTAGTCTAATTCATAGATTTTTACATATGAGAAAGACTAAATCTCAAAGACAGGAATCAAATTGACCAAGGAATCGTAGTTAGCCAATGGCAGAGCTAAGATTAAAACTCTAGTCTCCTATTGCCCTCCTCAATATTCTCCTTAGATTGGACGTGATGGTAGAGGAAATTGGAGGCGGTGAATTAAGATTCCATATAAGAACAAACTGCCTACAAATTAGGGATGGACAGGAAAGAATTAGAATACAACTGCACATCAGATGATTATGTTGTCTATGACACTCTTCATGTATACCTATTTTGTATTAACTTTCAAATAATTCTTATTTCATAGAGAAATTCAGATACAGCAGGAAACAGCATCCTCAGCATTGCAATTATGACCCAGCTGCTTGAAAATTGAAGTGATATAGCTCCTCATAAAACAAAAGATACACTATTCAAGTAGTTCATGATTCATTTGTTGTTCTTGCTATTATTCTCTTGTTATATTTCAAGTTAAAAGTTTGATAGGCAGGCCCCAAAAGGTGGCCTCTGCTAAAGTCTAGTATATATGAAATGTTTATTTGCATGATAAAAGAGGAAGAATTTCCAGATGGAAGAAGAGTTATGAAACAGTTTCATTTAAAATTATTCTAGATTATCTATGCATGGCCAATATAGTTACAAGTGTCCTTAAGAATGCAATTGGGAGTCAGGAATGCCACAGAGGCATCATCTATTTATCATTTTACAGAAATTAAAGAGGTTTCTTGAATGATTTAGGGTAGTTATGTTGGAGAAAATTCAATTACCAATTTAAGGAAGCAAGACAAAAAAATGGAGTGAAGAAAAGTAAAGTTATTGCCCAGATGTCTCACTGCTATAGGTAGATGTGGAGATGTGGTGTATGCTTGGTGGTATGCTTTGAACAGAATAGTTGGGCTTTCATGCAGATTGCTTAGGCAGGATTTTAAGGAAGCCATTGCTAAGCTCCCAAATTTAGGAGTCATCTGTATTCAATTGTATAGTTCAGTTATCTTTGTTTCTGACTAGAATAGTACAGTGACTATTGTAATAGTGACTACTATGAGCGTGTCCTATGTTCCAGCAAGACAAAAGTGGCCTTGCATATTTATGGAGTAAAGCCGCAAAACAATTCCACACCAGTTTGGATTAAAAGGGGTTATTTATTGGAGGGGAAACACTTACAGAACACCATTCTATACCACAGTCCTCTTGTAGCAAACAGGAAACAGAGAGTCTAGCGGTTTGGATGGGATCCGGAAGCAAGAGAGAAAATCGGAGGGCTGCCGTCACTTTTTAAAATGAAATAGACCACGCCCCAGTGGGCTGGTATCTTAAAGGCTATTGGCTGAAGGAACGGAAAGAGCTCCCTCAGCACCTCCCCCTTTTGTTTAAGTAAGAGATTTCTAAACCTACTACAAAATTATATACAATAAAAGCAAATACCCTATTTTAACTAGTTTAAGTCTTGTATAATAAATAATCTGGCCAAGTCATGAGAGGAAAGTAACGACATTTATCTAGTCTTTAACCCTATTGAAGATCTGAGAAGGGAAATAACATTACCTGAGTAATTAGGAAATGTAATCAAACAACTTTTAAAATATGTAACAAATCACAGAGACAACTGTATATACAAGAATCTATGCCAATGTAATTATCAGTAAACAATAATTCACAAATACCAATCTATTATCAACCAAACGTTGAGGTGTCAGATAAAGCCGCAAAACAATCCCATACCAGTTTGGATTAAAAGCGGTTATTTATTGTAGGGGAAAAACTTACAAAACACCGTTCTATACCACAGTCCTCTCGTAGCAAACAGGAAACAGAGAGTCTAGCAGTTTGAACGGGAGCTGGAAGCAAGAGAGAAAACTGGAGGGCTGCCGCCACTTTTTAAAATGAAATAGACCATGCCCCAGTGGGCTGGTATCTTAAAGGCTATTGGCTGAAGGAGCGGAAAGAACTCCCACAGCAATGGAGGATGTATGTGTTGTGTTGTGTGTGGATGTACGTGTGTGTGTGTGTGCCCACTGGGATTAAAATGATTACTAGCCTATAGGGTAAGCACTACAGTATTATATTTAGACTACTTTCAATGAAGTAAAGAAATGTCATTAATTTTTCTAGATGACATTGCATAAAGAAATACATTAAATAACAAGAGAATAAAACCCGACAATTTAACAAAGGGAACTGTTGAGCTGTGTGTGTGATTCAGAGATGAATACTTCAGAGTATAATTCTTTCAAATGATGCAAAGAATGAGGTAAATATGTGTAGTTCCTTGTACCCTGTAATATATTTAGATTTTGTGTGAATAATACATTCTTCATCATTACGTTTATATGTTTTCCTCTAATTGATGCACATATGATTCAGTGGAATTCCAACTGATTGCTTAATTATTCTTTTTCTTTGTTCCAAACTATATTCTGTATTTTTTTTAAAAATGAGTTGAGTGAAACAAAAACAAACAAACTATTGATAAATTCAGCTAATACGTTTTTAATGATCTCTAAAACATTTTAGTTTAGAAAGAAAATAACCTTTTGGTAGAATCACATACACTTTAAGATAGATCTAAAATCTGTCAGTCACTGTCCAGGTGGTCTTATCTCATTCTTCTTATTAAGCTTTACCTTATGGTTTCTTAAATATTTTGTTAAATAACATGATATGATGCTGGTTATTTGATTTTATTTAACTAATGCACATATTTTTTTTACTACTTGTCCAGAAAACAGGAAAGTTATGATGAAAGCCTTTTTGTGTGTTTGGGTTTATATACAAGCCTGTACTTTCCATGATACTTTAGTTTTGGAACAACATTCATGAGCACTATACAATTAAGTAACATTAGTTGAACAAATGTCTTTGATCCATTTTACTCATCAGTAAAATATAGATGCTGACTTAAGTTACATGAATTATCAGTGAAAATTTGAATACATATGGAGCATAAAATGGTGAGAGCAATTATTTTCAGTGTTCAATAATGATAGATAACATATTGTTCCTGCTCTGTTCAAGCAAGTGTAACTGCCAAAGCATCATTCCAGTGCTGATGTTGTATCTATGAATGTATATATATGAAGCATAGGGAAGGAGGCTTGTTTTTTATTTCTACATTTTTATTTTTTGGAGATGATAATATAATTACAATATTTCCCCACCCCTTCCCCTCCTTTACACCCATACATATAACACTCCTTGTTCTTTTCCAAATTCATGGCCTGTTTTTCATTCATTGCTGTTACAAATGTACACATAAACACCAGAATACTGAGAGCATGGCTCATGTGCACAGCACATATATATTGTGTAACAGAATTTACCACAGAGATGCAGATATTTGAGGTTTGCTACCCAGTATGGTTGCTGCTGCATAGGGGTGGCTGAACCGTAAAGTACCACAAAAGAGACTCTACACTTGAGTATTTTGTATTCAATAATTGAAATGGTCAAATGTGATTAGTGGCTAAACTAAGTGCACAGTTTTGAGTTTAAGCAACCCCAAATTGAGTTTTCTTGATGGATACGCATTTGTGAGTATTCATTATTCAACATTTAAACTTTTACCTATGAGGTTCATTTGTATAAACCTGTAGATGAGGCCCCGGGACATTTTAAGAACTCAGTTTTAAAGGGATAATCTTAAATGACTGATGCAGGGTAGTTGATCAAGCTTACCCATGACTCTGTGCTTGTCTTTGGGTCAGTTCCCAGCACTCTCTTTTGTCATTTCTTGTCTTTGCTTTTAAAGGGTTTCTTCAATACTTTGATCCCATTCAGTCTCCATCTGATCTGTAGCCCTGTCTACCCCAAAGTCCAGAAATAAAACTGTATTTTAGATTCAGAGCCGTTTGTTAAATTTATTTTCATGTATTTTTAAATGTATGCTGGTTTATAATTCCATTATCATTCATCTTTAAACTTAAACGTTTTGTGCTTTCAGGGAGTTACTCTTTACTGTAAGTAGGATAAGGTGTCCTGGTGTCTGATGACAACATCTGGACTATATTCAGCAATGTACATTTTTCTCTTTATTTTTAAAATACTTTCAAAGTGACAAGGGGTAGAAATAATTTTTAGAAACTTTGATGTCACTTCAGGTCCAATACTTGCATTTCAACACGATCAAACTGATGATAATAAATAGTATCAAGGACAGATAGCTAACCAATACTGTTTCATTTTCTATGCTTGTGTTTTTGGATTATGGACAAAATTATCAGAATAAAAGATTATTGATGATTTGATTAATACATTAGGACTTAATGACAACTCATTTTCTGAGAAAGGTTATCTTTTAGCAATTTCATGCGACTAAAGCTTGTTTTTGGAATGTTCTTGATGTAATTGAATCAATCAGAGCATGAATAGTTTATTTCTTTTACCCAGAAGAGAAGCAATTGCTTCCTAAACTGAAAAGTCCTAAAAAATTGGCCTATCTAATAAATTAATGAATATTAATAAACTAAAAAACATACAGAGTATACTTATACACTCTGTCACTTGTTTAATAATGTTCTCAGGCAGTGGATATTTGTTTCCATTTTTGTTATAATATTCTTTGATTTGAATTCTTATTTTAGTGAAGTTCTGACAGTGAAATCATTAACAGTAATCCATATATTTATTTCAGTTTTTTTAAACATTTTTCAATTATTTCTTATTCATCTGTCTGAAATTTATTTATTTATTCTTCTTACACAATACATCCTGACTACAGCCTCCCCTTCCTCTAATATTCTCACCCCTCTTCCTTATCCCCTCCCCCCCAGATCCACTGCTCCTCCTTTTCCCTTTAGAAAAGAGCAGGCTTTCCACTGTGATCAACCAAACATGACATAAGAAAATGTATTAAGAGTAGGTACAAACTCTCATGTCAAGACTATATGAGGAAACCCAATAGGTGGAAAAGGGTGCCAAGAGCAGGGAAAAGAGTCAGAGACACCCCTCCCTCACTGTTTGGAGTCCCACAAACATCCCATGCTAAACAACCACAGCATGTATGCAGAGTATAGCAGAGACTTCTGTGAGGGGTGATGGGCTCTTCAGTGTCTGTGAGTCCCACATCGTTGACTCTTGGGCCATGTATTTCTGGCATCCTCAATCATCCTGGTTCCTACAATCCTTCTTCCCCATCTTCTGCAGGATCCCTCAAGTTCTGCCATATTTGGGTATGGGTTTCTGCATCTGTTCCCATCAGATGACAGAAGAAGTCTTTCCGATTATGATTGGGCAAGGTTCCGATCTATGAGTACAACAGAATACCACTTGCAATAATTTCATTGATTTTTGTCAGTCATGTTTGGTTATACTCTAGATCTCTGAGCCATCCAGCATCCAAGAATAGAATGGAAGAAGTTAGGATACTTATTGGAAGTATCTCTTTCTATGTATTTTACATCCCAACTGCAACTACCCCCCCCCAGCTCCAATTCTCTCACCCCACCTCTGCTTTGCCCCCATCCACTCCTCCTCTATTTCTGTTCAGAAAGGGGCAGGCCTCCTATGGGTATCAACAAAGCAAGACACAAAAAGCTGCCGCAATACTAAGCTAAGCACCTCCCTTTTATTTAGGCTGCACAAGCCTAAATAAAATATTCCAGTATGAGGAATAAGTTCCCAAGAGCCAGTCAAAGCATTAAGGACAGCACCTGTTTCCATTTTTAGAAATCTCACAGGTAGACCAAGCTATACAGCTGTCACACACACACATATAAATAAAAGGCTTGGGTCTCTCCCATGTAGGCTTTCTGGTTGTTGATTCATACTCTGTGAGTTTTTATGAGCCAGATTAGATGTTTATGTGTGTTTTCTTGTGATGTTCTTGAACCCTCTGGTACCTACAACCCTTCTTCTCTCCTTCCCTCTCTTTAACTGGATTCAGCCTACACTGAAGAGGATGTGGAGCAAGAGAAACAATCCTCCATTGCTGGTGGGAGTGTACATTTTTACAGCCCCTTTAGAAATCAATACGATGGTTTCTCTGGAAATTGCGAATCAATCTACCTCAATACCTAGGGATACTACTCTTGGACACACTCTTGGATTGACATCCAAAGAATGCTCAATCATACCACAATGACACTTGCTCAGATTGCTTCATAACAACTTATTAGTACTAGTCATAAGCTGGAAAGAACTTAAGTGTCCCTCAACAGAAGAATGGATAATGGAAATGTTGTACAGATACACAATGGGCTATTACTCAGCTGCTAAAAGCAATGACATCACAAAATTTGAAGACAAATGGATGGAACTAGAAAAAAGTTACTTGGAGTGAGGCAACCCAGACACAGAATGACCAACAACCACACATAAGTGGATATTAACTGTAAAGTAAAGGATAACCATGTCACAATCCACAGTCACAGAGAGGCTAGGTAACAAGGAGGGCATGGGGGTGGGAACACCTGTTTCTCCCTGGGAAGGGGAAATAGAAGAGGGTGGGTTGGATGTGGGTAAGCATGGGAAATTGAGACTAGTTTGGAGGGTGGGTGGAGGAGGAGAGTACTGAAAGAGATAACTGAAAAGGGAGGGGGCTTTTCTGAGTCCAATAGAAACCTGATGCAAGGAAAACTCCCATAAATCTATAAGGATAACCCCCAACTAGGAACTAGGACTCCTAGGAATGGAGGATATGTAGCTTGAATTGACTTTCTCCTGTGGTCAGATTGGTGACTACCTTAATTGTCATCAGAGAGCATTCATCAAGTAAATGATGGAAATAAATTCTGAGACTCAGTCAAACATTATCTGAACTTGGGGAATCCTGCTGGAACTATCTCTTTATCAGGGAAAGAAATCATTCATGAATGCCTAAGCTAGACCTTTTCTCATGTCTGATTCATCAGAATTTTGCTACATGCTGTTTCAGAGCTACAGAAAAGGCTTAGGAAGAGAAATAAAATCCAGTATTTTAAATCTCCATAGCGGGAATCGATTTTTGTATTGAAGGAAAGAATATGTCTGTGGTCAGGTAAATAATATCTTCCAGAAGATAATATGTACTTGCTATATGTAGATTAAATTTTAATAGAAATATAGAGGTGACTTATAAAGACATATGCCTCTTGGAAATGAGTATAGAAACATTCCATCCTAATGGATGACATTGAGGAATTTCTTCTTTTTCCAGAATATGGAGAAAATAAAGCAATCACTGGACAAAAAGAATGAGCAATAAGACAGCAAAAGACTCTGCCCTCAAATAAAATAAGACTCTACTATTTTGACCAAAAAGGAACTTGAGGAGGGAGTATAGAATAAATTCTTTATAGCTCTCAGTCTTATATTGAGCTGCCATTGAATAAGATAAACAGCCTACAAGTGTGATACAGAGAAACACAGTGTGAATCAAAGGAGGCAGTGTTATTGCTTTCCATGGCAGTGGTTTGACTAGTGTGAGAGTACTATATCTGGTATTTGTCACTATTTCTTAGATGGGGAATAATTTCTCTTGAAGGACTATTTCACTGAGTCACTTAATGTTACCAATTCTAAGATTTAAGATGTAAAGAAGAATGCTAAACATCGTGCATTTGTTCACTGGGAGGTAAAAGGGGAGTTTAAAAATCCCATTAAGCTTATGCAATTTCCATTACTGGCAAAGACTATTTTTCTCTCCCATTTTTATCTCCTCTTTCAATGCCAGTCCATATTCTACTGCTGATTTACCAGCTCACCAGTTCAGCTGCAGCATTTTATGGGAGGAGCAAGGAAACTAAGACAATAGCATTGTTTACTGCATCATGAGTCAGAGTGAAATTTAAACACATGCTTTCTTATCTGCCATAGGATAAAGTAGCAAATGCGTTTTGAGGCAGGGACAGAAAGTGAGTACCTTGCACATATATTATGATCTAAACAGGAATCTATACATTTGTAGGTTGACAGCCACAGTAAGATGGCACCATCCATTTTTTGTCTACAGAACAAGAGATAAAAGAGTATGGCTCATCAGGACAATTCTCAGTAAAATAGAACAGACTCTCATGCTTTCCACGTCTCTGTTATCTGGTGATTTTGAAACTTGAAAAAGCACCCTAGTCACCCTGAACTTTAGTTACTCCATTAGTAAGCAAAGAGGATAAGAACACAACTCAAATATTTAGATTATGATTGGATTTAGATTGTGAATGTATTAAATAATGAAATGCTCATAAACTTTTAAGATCAAGTTTAAAGTTCTTTATAGGTATTAGCTTCAAAAAGTTGAAGCCAAGAGTTAATATTTCAGTAGCACTTTTCAGGTAAGAAGTATGAAAAGACCACAAAGGGTCAAAGTTATCATCCAATAGAGGGTATCTGCACACTCATGATTGTTACAACACTGTTCACAAAAGCCTAGCCACAGAATCAGCCTATGTGTCAGTCAGTGAGAAATAGATAAGAAAATGTAGAATATATACAATAAGGGCATGATTTAGTCGTTAAGAAGAATAAAAAAATGATATCACTCACCTGAGATTGTATACCTCTGAAGAGCTATCATCAGAAATTAAATGATACAGACTCAAAATGACAACTATTATATAATTTCTCTCAATAATGAAAGCTAAAAATGTTAGAAACTAAGATAAAAAAGTAAGTAAACATCATAAAAGTGTAAATACTGAAGAATAGTTTGGAAATAAGTAGGAAGGATCTAGAGACTTAAGTGGGGTAAAAGAACAAAAATGATCAGAATACCTTCTATGCATAGAAGAACGTGTCTTCATAAATCCCATCATTTTGTACAGTGCATAAACACACAAATACACACACATACACACACAAACATGCACATAATACACTGTTCTTAGAGTGAATGTCTTGAAGCCCAGCACAGTTCATCTTCTTAGAGCAGACCTAAATGCCTTTACAAATGTTAACTGAATCAACTTTGCTTAAACAATATCTCAGACATTTGGCAAGAATGGCTGAGAGTATTGACTATTGCCTCATGGCTTTATGTCTTTCATACTAATCTTGATATTTAGTAGGTCTTGGACCTTGAAAAATCTTTAATTTTTTTTGACTAAGGTCATTCTATATAAAAGGAAGCAATTATAAAAATATAGCATATAGCTGTCACTGAGGATGTCATGAGCTTATTTTGAAAAGCATGCAGAGTAGCACATGATATAGAGAAAACATTAAAAACAATTTAACTTTTATTATTGATAACAAGACATAAAATACCATAAGTTATAGGAGAAAAACAGATGTATTCTAACAATGCCTATTGAAATCAGAAAGAGGGACATTTAATTCAGGTTCATTGGGAATAGAACAGAATCAGATTCTGCACCTAAAAGAGATTGTGCCAACAATAAAAGGAATCTAAATAAAATAGAGTTACATTTTACATTCTGAAGGTGATCACATGAAGAGATCTTAGGAAAAAGATAATTTAAAGTCAAGAGAAGAGAATTTGTTGCTCCTCAAGTTAGAAATGAGGAAAAATTCTCTTCTTTTATCATTGTTGAAACATCACAACACTTATTTTCCTTTCATTTTTATAGTATAATTTTATCATACAATTTTGACCATATAGTTCTCCTTCTAAAGATCATACATTTTAGTAAAAGAAATCTAACACCAAGAAGAGTATGTTTTTATTCCAATGTACCATAAATAGCTCATTTAACTTCAACATAATTACACAGAGAAATTTAAAACACTTGTAACTAACTCTATTTGTTTTTGTTTGTTATTGTTTTTCAATATTTAAAAGATTTTTAGATTAAAATATAATTACATCTTTAACACTTTCCTTTCCTCCTTTAAAACCCTCTCATGCACCCATCCTTACGCTCTTTCAAATTCATTGCATTATTTTCATTGCTTTTACATAAATATATACATGCATAGGAATATATATGCCTAAATATATAACCATTTCTATTTCTATATCTATCTATTTATCTACTGATACTATATGCATATTTTCATGGCTGACCATTTGATATTGGATAACCATTTTATGTAGTCTTCTCTGAAGAAGACTATTTCTCCCACTCTCAGAATTCTTTACAGTAGCATAATACTCTTAGAAGAATTTCCATTTGATTGGTCAATGCCATCCAACATATATTTGATATTTTATTTTGCTCTAAATGCTCTTCTACTTAGTCATCTAGACCTTTTTCCTTAGTCCTCAAATGACACTTGTGACATCACTGCTATTGTCACCTACTTGGTCTCTCACATATATACAGATAAAAAGCCACAAAAAGGATAGAAGTGAAGGCTTTCTCAAGGTCATATACCCCATGAATGACATAGCTATTATTTGAAAGAAAAATACTGATCTCAACAGGAAATTATAAGTCATTATAGTTGGATTACATTACTTAGCTTCTAGAATAAATCTGTTGCTATGTCTCAACATATAAAGGAGCATCTAGGAATAGATGGTAATTAAAATTCCTGTGGGATAACTGGTTAGAGTAAGAGACTCACCTAGAATTCCAACCTTTGGTTTAATTGTTATGCAGGCATTAAATTATAGAGGAATATAGTAAACAAAAGAATCATTCAAAAATTATTGGTTTGCAACCACTTATTTGTGAGACTTGTTACTGGATAGGAAGAAATTGCAAATTACTGATGTAAATATTATAATAAAATGACAAGTAGTGGAATCCCAGCTGACTAAGTCATCAAATGAGTGAAATCTTAAACACAGTAGCATTTTTCAAAAACAAAATCTCAGTGTATGATGAATCCTATAGCATGAAGCTCATTTTCTTTTAAATGTTATTCTTGAAATCTGCAGCAGCCTGGCATCATGCAGGCAAGCATAAAGCCTCCATTAACTACTGTGCCCCAAGTTTCATAGCTGTGGCATAACAAGCTTTGGAATTTATGGAACAATTATAGAATTATAGAACAATCAGAGCTTTCTGTAACTGCCACAACTGCCAACTTCAGCTCCACATGTAGGACTTTAGGAATCACTAGTGTTCCTGCTGCAAATGCTTTCAAAAGTGTTTTTGTTATTGTTGTCTGTAGCCTTTTAAAATATGGGGATTTGTGCTTTTGCTTATTTGGTTGGTTAGTTTTCTGGGTTTTTTTTTTTTTGAGCAAACTGTATTCTTTTCCTGTTTTCCTTTCCCCTACATGCCATCTAAACATATATGCTTGTCTTTTAATTGTTTAACTATGACATTGCTTTAGAAAAACTATGCAATTTAATCTTCATAATTCTTATTTGCAAGGTGGAACAATTGAGACTCAGATTTATGAATAAGTTCCTGAATAAAAAGCATTAAATAAGTAGTAAAATAAAGTATTAAATGGTGATTTGTTGACTCACCATCTTAGGTTTTAAAACAATTCTCTTCTTGCCTCCTCACTTAGACCCTCATTGTGTTATAGTCTTCATTTTCTCTTAGAGTTGTATGGATGATAAAAGCAATACAGTTCATGTAGGCATTTGAGTTGTCTGTTTTACATTGACCATTATGGAAGAGCAATTCTTTTCTTTTGCTCTCCTTACCAAGTGTATATCAAAATAAAGATTCAATTTTAAGATATTGTTTGGAGAATGAAATAATATACTTAATAGTCAAGAAAAGTGTTCAGTTTACTGAATTTCAACTTTGCAGAAAATAGACAAAGAAATCTCTATACGTTTTCTCTTTGCTTCGATTGTCATCTTTCTGTTTCTATGTCATTATTCAGTGTTTCATTCACTTCCAACACTGATATCCAATTTATTCTTCATTTTCTAATCCTTCTCACTGTCTATGTATTAGTAATATCAAAAAATTCAAGATAATTTCTAGCTCAGGTCAATTCCTCGCTATAGTACTTAGCTGTATTGAATGGGTTTATGGAACATTTTAACCTTAAATCTCTCTTTTTCTAGAAAGTTCAGTAGATATTCTCAGAAATTCTTCTCTGAGCTTCCATTTTACCATGCTGATAACATTGTGTCTGACACTTTAGGATAATTCTGTCCCATTGTCTGCACATTTCATGGATGTCATTTTTTTACTTTAAATTTCTAAACTTTAATCTACCAATATCAAGACATTAAACATTGAAATTAAATAATGAATCTAGTGGTGTCATGTTTCAGTTCTCCATATTTCTTTTGTGATTGGAATTTATTAGTAAATGTGATTTTTGAGCTTATGGTGGAGGACTGGGTGATGCTAATAGCTCACATATCTACACATATCTTAGCATTTTAGTGCCCATCATTTCCTTAGAAACCTATGGCAAAAAAATAACTTTGAAATCCTCTCACCATGAAGGGAGAAAGACAAGAAGAGTAAGCAAAACATAGAATGCAATATTTGCATTTATTAGTTTGAAAAGGGATTTTATTGTTATAAATGCAGCATTTCTTTTTCATCAGCCAGATTGAGAATAACCTGCTGGTAGTTCAGGCCATAAAAGGAAAGACTAGAAGTTTTATGGTAGAAGCTAATGAAGACATCTTCCTTTAGGTAATCTAGTGACTTAAACCATTGCATTGATTCTGTTTCATAATTTAAGTGAACTCTAAGAAGGATTTGTAGAATGTCAGGACATACAATGTGTCAAATAAGCTAGGAGATAATATTTGAGAGGAGAATGCAGAATTTCTGTGTCAAAAAAGGAAGAAGATTCAGGAAGTTTTCTTTGTTACTACAGAACATGGCTACAGAAGGTGAGACCACCAATACAAGAACTGTTATCAGTAGCAGAAAGACCTTGGAAGATACTCTTCTGCCCTTGCTGTAGAGCCATCCGTCCATAGTGATTAGTCAAAAACAACAGATATTTACTTATATTCAGGGAGGTTTAAGCTGGCTAGAGATTTGCTAGTCATGTAAATTAACACCCTTTTAACTTATAGACTACTTCAAATAATGTTTCATGTATATAATAACAAACCTGGGCTACTGAAATAAAGGCAGAAATCTCAAACTTCTAGATAGAAAGGTCACAGCCCTAGATTAAATGGTGCTTTCAATGTTCCTTTTGCAAAGACTCAAGGATATAAAAATAGAATAGGCCAATCATAGACAGGTGTCATTATTATGTTTTTTTTGTAATTCATTTTATTCATAGAAGCTGGTCAGGCAATGACAGAAGATTACCTGAGAAATCAATTCTTACAATTGAAAATGTAAAAAAAAAACAACAAAAAAACAGAATATTTAATTCACAGGATGATACATTTGTTTAATAATTACATCAATTCTATCAATTATTTTTAAAACATTGAGTGTTATTATAAGTTCTGTTGAGACATATTTATATGTCTCTATCTATCTATCTCCCTCTCTCTCTCTCTATCTACCTATCTATCTAACTATGTGTCTGTCTGTCTGTCTATCTATAATTTATTATGTCATTTTTTCTTATGAAGTATCATCCTGTCTATTTTAAGTATTAGATGAACTTTCAGGAAGCAGTTTAAAGGTCTGGATTCTTTGAGACACAGAGAAAACAATCAAATAACAGGTTTCTGTGTCAAAACTGCTGTTCCTTTTCAGGTATTTGGATTATTCAAATGTGGCTAATTCTTTGATTTTTTTTCAAATAGTCATTGCCTGTGTAGAGAGATAAATTATTTGGAATGTGAGCCTCAATTAAGATAAAACAGGCACTGACTAAGGAAGCCAACATCTGTACTTGAATAGCATATACTTATGTATGCCATTTGAAAGATATAGGTGTCCGAGTCACATGTTCATTTTGTCATCTTGTTTGGATGAAATGGGAAAACATGACCTGGAGAGGGATGACAACCATGACCCAGAATTAATCTTGTATTCCATATCCACTAATTTATATTTTTCTTTTATTGAAAAGAATATTCTTTTCATATAAAATATTTTGATTATAGATTCTTCAACCTCTGCTCTGCCCAGTTCCTCCGTACTTCCCATGCCAACTGGATCCACCCCAATTTTGTTTCTTTTAGAATCCAAATTTTCAAGGACTAATAATAAGATAAAATAAAATCATATGAAACACATACAAACACTTTATAATAGGAAGGAACAAATAAAGAGAAAGAAAAGAGCCCAAGGAAAGGCACAAGAAACAGATATAGATGAAGAGACCACTCATTTGCACACCTGAGAATCCTATAGAAACACTAAACTGGAAGCCATAATATGTATGCATAAGACCTGTAGGTTAAAAAAGGAGAAAGTCAATTAACTAAATAATTAAAAATTAAGTGAAGAAAAATGAAATGCTCTGGCATGACATTATGAGAATCAAACCTCCAAATATCACTGATTTCATTTTCTGTTGGCCATCTATTGCTAGGCATGAAGCATATCCGTAAAAGCAGTTTGTTTCCCCAGTGAGACTTCCTTGGAGAAAGCTAAAATTTCCCTTGCAAGTAGTTACCATTGGCTAAAGGCATGTGTCCACATCTCCTCTCAGCTCCAGGACTCAGTCTTGTGTTGTTTCAAGCAGACCCTGTGCCTACTGCTTGTTTCTGTGAGTTGATGTGTGGTGGTTCTGTTGCATTTAGAAGGCCTTGTTGCCTTCGTGTCTTCCACTAGCATTTAAACAGTAGGTTGATCCAATTTTTCAGTAGTCTTCCCAGAATATAAACATTACAAAATTACTAGCCCTTTTGAAGGTTTTCTGTCTCATTATTAATCTTGTAACACATATAAAATTAATAAATGATACCTCCAATTGATTGACATCATGTTTATTCATAATCTATACCCACAGTCACTTTTGTATAAGTTTGGTTATTATTCTGGTAAGACACTTTTAGCTCTTTCCTCTTAAATTATACCTACCTCTAAAATTCAGCTTTCAAACCATATTTTCTTAATGACTTTTGCAAGTATTTCCACATCTTTATCTCTTACGAAACATGTCCTTCCCATGATAACCAGGAGTACCAAACAGCATAAGATGATTACACAATGAGAAAATTTAGTGAGCAAATACTTTTAAAGCAGCTAGTAGAATATTGCCATCTGAGAAATAACCAGAAATAAAAAAGCAATCTCTTTGCAAATTAAAAAGATTTAAGCATTTATTTCAGTGGTTTTGTGCAGAAACATACATGTGTCTCTCTATGTTTGGGTATGTGTACCTGAATGCCTTTGCATGCTTGTGAAGGGCAGAGGATAACTTGGAGATGTCAGTTCTCTCCTACAACCATGAAGATTTTGTGAACTGAACTGAAGAAATCAGCCTTAGCCCATAATTGCCCTTACACATGGAGACATTTCACTGTTACTCACTGAGCCAGCTTTATGCTCCCAGAATGTAATTATTTCCTAATTATTACCAAGTATAGATTCTGTTACTCTGTTTAATGTTTGATAAAATATCTAACTATTAAAAATTCAAATTTGTCTTTAAGATCATCACTAAAACATATTATATAAAGGAGAATCAGACAAAGGCTTAATTTATGATACTGTGGAATGTATGCCAAATTCTTGTATATTTTGGACATTAACCTTTTCTTTTACTTTGTAAACTTTTAGACACAAGTTGCTGCATCTTGGTTATACCGTTTTTTATAACTTAAACAACTTTTGATTATAAACTTTTACCTTGAATAATAATGCATATTGTTTACAGTTGCAGGCATAATCTTTTCTCCATGGATACCTGCAAATAAGCTAGTTGAGAGAAAATATAAGTGGAAAATACTATTATTTACAACACACTTTTAGAATTTGTATGTGTATATGATATGATAAGCTCTATCAGTGTTTTATTATCATGTATTGTAAGAAGTCATTAGTAGTAAAGTCAAAACAGTGCCCTAAATGTTACAATTAAGATATTTGTGTAAAGTCAGAGTATAGAAATTATGAAGAGTATGTAGGTAAAGAATCTGGATTTGAACTGCAGATGTGTACTGAGAGTCTGACTTTAGGCAGGTTATTTAATGTCTCAGTGTGGATGTTCATGTAATAATGATGCTGCTGGTGGAGCTGCTGTTGCTAGAATACCTTGCCTCCCAGTGGTTACTATGGGAAGTAGTGAGTATATAACAGCTTCATCCTGTAACACAGTACTTCCCACCCACTAAGTACTCAATGAAAGAGGCTCCTCGGAATTTTGATCTCCTTTGTAACTTTTCTTAACTTCTACCGAAGAAGACTGCATATTACTGTACATATAATCAGCCCCTGGCCTCCTCTTACTAGTCTGGACCCTCATTATTTCTTACTACTTGAAGTCCATTCCCAAGTTCCATCTACTCAATACTTTTATTTCTCTTTTCATTGCTGCCTGTATCATATAAAAAAAATCTAAAAGTGATTTGAGATCTTTAAATTGTTATTATATTCTCTCCATCTTCTGATGTATTTAACAATATAAAATATAGAATGCTGATACATGTTTATAAGGTCTATTTTTTAATTTCACAGATGGATAATTTGCTTATAATAGAGAATGTTTCCATATAGGCATGCCAAAGTTTTAGTCGTGAATATGCACCTGTCTCTTGACACGAAACCTGGATCTCTTTACCTAGATATTTAAAAGCTGTTTCTTTCTCCTTTCTTCTCCAGCTGGAAGTCATATATAGCCTCTTCACAGAAGGAACTGTTAATACAAACAATGCAGATTGCAAAATGGGAAAATCTAAAACAAAAGCACTTGCCCAAGTTTTCCAGACAAATACATTTTACAACTACATCCTTTCCTTTGCCGCATTCTGCACCAAGAGAGTGATTTTACCTGCAAATATAAAGCATGCTGCAAGAGATAGTGTGAAAGCTTGCTAGGGCAGGGAGGGAAGGCTACTTCACACAAACTTGTTTTTCACCCTCACCAGACTGCTGCATGTATTTACTCTTTTTCCTTCTGGAAAACATTCTGTTATACATGTTGTGTAGTTCCTGACCAACAGAGCCTATGAGATACTAATGCAAATGGAGAGGTTCAACTGCTAAAGATTTAGCTTTTTAAAGGATGGTTTTGGTTCTAAAATTAAGATGAAACACGTAATGTCAAAAAGCCAATGAACAATCTGTATGTGAAAGTAGAAAGCAAGAGTGTCCAGTGAAGGTTTGGAAGGTGATCGGGTATGTGAAGCACTTGCCATGCAACCATGAGAATTTAAGATTAAGTCTCTAGGATGCATAAAGGCTGGGACCAGTTATGAATTCATGACCTGCATTTTCGGTATTCTTACAGGTAGATGGGCGGTAGACACAGGATAAACTCCAGTAAATATCAGGTCGGCAAACCTATCATATATAGCAGTAAATGACATGGAGACAAATTTCTGCCTCAGATGAGATGGGTTACAATGCCTCTGCTAGATATTCCAGGCTAACAACAAAAGCTCTGTGACAGGAATAGGTTTCCTTCTTTGGAATTGTTGGTCACTGAAGTCCCATAGATTCCCGACAGTGCAGTCTATTGCCAAACTATTGGTTAACCTCCAACACTCAACACAAAGACCCTATTGGTGAAATCAACACATTTTTTTGAGTCTTAGAACACGGAAAATTCAAATTGGTCCTTGTCTGGAAGCTTCATTCCTCTGGATAGCTTTCATAGTTCTGAAAATGCTATGTATATTACCAGAGAAGACAAGTACTGATCAATGTTAATGAGTTGGAAATCTTGCTATTTACAATAATGCCAGATATGAGACTCATGGGAATAACGAACTTCTTTCTGAAAGGATTTAAGTTCCACTATACTAATTTAACTTATACCTGGTTCTGTTATCATGCCAAGAATATGTAGTTATACATGTCATAATTCCTAACAGACAACTTATTACTCCTATTCTATTAGAAGGAAATCTTTGAGATGAACTCTTAAAGATTTATCATTATACTCACATATTAATACAGCCTATAGCTTTTTATCAGAAATGCTTCTATTTTCAGTAGATGTTGATTACCACAGAGAATTTCAACCAGATAAGTTGCAGTCAAAATGAAACTTTACAATGTTCAGCTCTAAATAGGACATCTATCTCACAACCCTCCTCTCAAGGTTTAGGGGTCACTTTGGAAGATCAGATAAAACAATAACAACAAAAAAAAAACACTGTAAAAACCAGAGGTGGTGGATGACTACAATAATGTTTTCAGAACACATCAGGGAAGTTATACATGTGGTCTCATGGTGGTTCTGAGAGTATGCACAAAACAAGCTCAAGCCAGAAACATCCCTGTGTGGGATGGGGATGTTTCCACAGAGTCTCACCTCTAGCAGAGGCAATATTTGCATATGATAGCTACTGAGAGAGGGTACATTGTGTTTTTGTAAACTTTGATATATTGACCACAGCCCAGTGAAAAGCAATACATGCAAGAATATATGGGCAGCACATATTGGACTTAATACATTTTTTTAAAAATTGGAATTAAAATATAATATATTTTATAATATAATTAAAATATATCATTCTCCTCTAGCTTGTTCTGCTAAGACCCATCACAACTTCTAAAAGAGAGAGTTTACTTGAGGCTTACAGGTCATAGGGTAAGGCCATGACTATCATGGTGGGAGCATGGCAGCAGGTGGCAGACATGACACTGTAGCCATAGCTGAGACAGTGCATCCTTATTGCAGGTAGAATGGAGGAAAAAGCTAACTGGAAAACCTCAAAGCCACCCCTAGGGACACATCTTCACAATCAAGGCCACAGCTTCCTTTTCCTAAAGTTCAAACCACTGGGGACCAAGTATTCAAACACAAAACTTCTGAACTTTATTCCCATTCAAACCATTATACCCCGCTTCCATTTCTAATCTTCAACCTTTGCCATACACCACTTTGCATACTCTCAAATGCATGCACACACACACACACACACACACACATGTGTACACACATATACAGTGTGTATATGTATGGAAGTTCTTTGTATCACCATATATGCAGAGATGCTAGCTTAGAATGGTGAAACACATGGAGCTAAAAACCTAAATCAAGAACTTCAGGCAGCTAAGTACTGCTGTAGCAGGAGAGTTATTCTGCCTCAGGGACAAATCCCAATTCAACTGACCTGCATCTTTTGACTGGAGTGTTAAGGCCGATAATATTCAAAGCTGTTATTGAAAGGTGTGTGGGGACTGCTGTGATTTTGCTGTTCTCATTGCCGTTTGTGTTCTTAGTCATGTTTTGCACCGCTGTTATTGGAGCTTTTTTTCACCTCTCTCTTTCTGTACTGTCTTGGCTATGGTTAATTCTCTCTTCAGTCCAATGTATTGTTCTTCAGTACAATAGTTTCTGTGGTTCCGGTTAGGTGACATGGGCTATTTCAGACAGCCTGTATCATGAAAGTTTTCCATTCTCTTCAGAAACAGCAGGGAGTTTCAGTGGTGTAGTAGTCTGGGTTGGCTTCTGCAGACTTTTAGAACATGGAACACATTGCTCCAGGCTATTCTGGCTATTAATATTCACATTGAAAAACTGACTCACTTTTATTCTAATTCGGTTTTCTTTATATGTGACCTGTGTTTTCTGATCTTGCCACTTTCAAGATTCCTTAGTTTTTCTACATAAATAGTGTTTTAACTATAATACACCATGGAGAGTTTCTTTTCTAGTCCTGCCTAGTTGGTGTTCTGCGTACTTTTAGTATATGTGTGGGTATGTCTTTCTTTAATTTAGGTAGTTTTTCTTCTGCTTCCTGTAGAATCCTGCTACATTACATTGTCTGTTCCATTGTCCCGGGATGCTGCTGCTGCTTTTCCTCCCCATCTTCCTCCTCTTTCTTCCCCTCCTCCTTCTCCTTCCTTATCCTTCTTCTTATTTTCCTATAAGTCATCAATCTGGTCTTTTTGTGGTCTGAGACTTCTGCATATTCCCTCTCTTTTCTCTGGTTTAGTGATATAATTCCTCTATTTTATCCCCAAATCTTTATACTCTGTCTTCTACTTGCTCTATTCTACTGCTAAGGTTACTCCTCGAGTTTTCTAATTGAATACTGAACATTTCAATTACATCTCCACTTCAGCTTAAATATTATTTAGTGTTTCTATCTCTTCACTGAATTCAGTTTTCAAAGCCTGCAGTGTCCTTATCAATTCATTTAGATGGATATTTGTGTTTTTCCAGCACTTCACTGGGCAGTTGAGTCCTATCCTCATTTAAATTCTTTGTGGTGTTGGTTTCTGTATTCTCCTTGAATTGTTTGATCATTTTATGACTGTTCTTTTATATGTTCTTTTATTTATCTTAGGGTTCATCTAGATAATCCTCATTAGAGAATGTTTCCATAGGGCTAGTGGGCTTTGGGGGCACTGTTGTGCACCTTTATAATTTTTGTGTTTATAAAATTAAATATAGACACATGGCCTTCTCTCACTGATTGTGTGTTAAATATGTGATTCAGATGCACCTTTCTTGAGCATAAATTTAGATCTGTTATTATTGTTGCCCAAGATATACTGTTGGATTTCAGATCAAGTAAGAGGAGTTAGTAGGTGAGACTTTCAGATACCCAGTGTTAACTGGAGAACCGGGGATGATTCCAATTTAGTGGTACAGAAGAGTGTGCGGGTGTAACTCCTGGCGGAATCTGCCTGATCTGAGGAAAGGCACACTACTCTAGCTAGATCTGGGAATGTAGGGACAGCATATGTAGAGAGAGAAAGTTCTAGTTTGTATCCCATCCTCATAGGTGGGAACTCTCTTGCACAGATAAATTCATTAAACTTCCAAGTTTAGACAAATTCTGTTTACTGGAAACAAAATTTTCATCGGGCCACACTGCCAGTAGAACTTCAGCTCTAAATAGCGATGGGATTTTTGCACTGAGATAGGTAATATTGAGTGCATCTCTTCCTGCTGTTTTACTAGGAGTGGCATATAATGTCAATACTCCTATACAAAATAACCAAAAGTAAAATAATATTCATTGCCTGAGACCATCAATGACAGAAAACATCAGAAAATGTGTGGTTGGGAAAGACCTCAGGTTACATCCATGATGTTGATCAGAAAGCAGAAAAATGTGGGTTGAGGAAGAAATTTGGGCTATGTTCTTCACATTCCCAGATTAAATATGAGGAAGTAGATCCCCAAACTATGGTCATTCTTTTTTTCTTTTTAAATTTTTTTCTTTATTTTTCCATTCAAAAATTGACCCTTCCTCCCCTTCTCCCATTCCCCTCCTGCTCCCCCACTAACCTTCCTCCCTCTCCCTCCATCCTTAAGAGAGGGCAGGGTACCCTGCCCTGTGGGAAGTTCAAGGCTCTCCCCCCTCCATCCCGGCCTAGGAAGGTGTGCATCCAAGTAAACTAGGGTCCCAAAAAGCCAATACATGCAGAATAGACAGGTCCCAGTGCCATTATCGATGGCTTCTCTGTCCGTCCCATAGGTTTGGGTATGTTGTGTCTTTATTTTCTTTTATCTCTTGTATTCTGTTGATTATACTTGTCTCTGCAGTTCCTGTTTGTTTACCCAGACTTTCCATATCCAGCCATCCCTCAGTTTGTGTTTTCTTCATTGCCTCCATTTCAGTTTTCAAGTCTTAAACTGTTTCCATTACTAGCAATGTTCCATTACATTGCTTTTTCTTGGTTTTCTAGGGTATCTTTGAGGGATTTATTCATTTCTCCTAACTTTTTGTAGTTTTCTCATCCATTTCTTTAAGGGAGTTTTTCACATACTGTTTAAGGGCCTCTATCACTTTCATAATGTTACGTTTAAAGTCGATTTCTTCTACTTCTTCTGGATTAGGTTGTTCAAGTCTTCCTGTTGAATATTCGCTGGATCCTGGTGTTATCATGTTGCTTTTCAGGTTGTTGGAGGAATTCTTGCATTGGTGCCTGCCCATCTCTTCCTTTGAATGTGGTCAGGAGAGTCTCGGTGGCTTGGTCCAATTTTTGTTGTGGCTAACTGTGTACTTGGGGATTTTTCTTGTTCTGCCCTCTCTTAGGTCCCCTCAGCACTGGAGTTGGCTCTCAGATCCCCTCTACCCTGACGTAGGCTGTGGTGGTGGATCTAAGACCCCCTCCAGATGGATCTGCTGGAACTGGATCAAGGCCACTTGCTGGACAAGGACCTCACAGACAAAAGGGTGGGCTTGGTATATGCAGCCAGCTCTGTGGAACAAAGAAACCCCTGCAGCCTTGCACTCCCACTTTGTCTCCAGAGCCTCAGCCCTGAAGCAGCCTGGGTTGGGAGATCCTGGGACCCCACAGATGGAAAGGGGTGCTTGGAGGCAAGCTGGGGTGGGATGAGTATGAAAACCAGTAGCGAGGGAGAAGCCCCACTGAATGGCCAGGAAGCTTAGGGGATTGGAGGGCATCTGTACTCCCTTCCCGGGGTGTCTGGGCACCTGGGCAGGGACACACTTACCCCTCTGGATGGATCTAAACTATGGTCATTCTGACCATAGTTTATCAGTGCCAATAACATAATGATAATGATACTATCTTTTTCTTAAGACTCAATTCTATTGCTTGACTAGTTTCCATTTATAATCATGTATCAGTATCCTCTCTATATTTCACTAATACTGTGTCATTTAACTTCAAATTTTTTTATATAATCAAGTAATCGTTTTCAGTAAGTAGAAATTCATTCAAGTTTTGTGAGCAATATTGTATGTTTTGAATACTTAACATAGTAACTGTGTAATGAGCATCCCTTCAATAAATGAAAAGGTTAGCCTCAGAGTAGAAGCCATCTTGGTTTTAACAGTGAAGAGAGATGATGCAAAGGTAAAACTATTACAAAGAAAAAAATAGTATCAGATGATCAAAATAAGCAAAGAGGTAAAATCAAACAGAAATGTTGAATTGAGTTGTTCTGTTAAAGGATAAAGCCTTGTTGCTGGGTTCATTGGCTTTTCCTTTATGGAGGTATGTCACTATGTGGGAGAATAAAAGCTGTATTTAGTAATTTTATAAAACTTATAATAAGAGAAAGTGAAGAGAAAAAAGGAAGAAAGAGGGGGTAAGAGGAGAGAAAATACGCTTATTAAATATTTTTTGATCAGGGAAGGTAAATTAAATAAAAATTCATAATTACTGTATCTTTCAAGCCCAGAACAAAGAGAAGTAATCCTACAGAGGGGAAATTTAGAAGTTTCTTTCTACACACAAACCACAAATCTCTTCTAAATAAATGTCTTTGTTCCCTGATACAATGCTCACAAGTATTCAATAACATTCCTAGTAAATTGGCCCCTTCAGCTAACAGTTGGCATCATATTTTACTTTTCTTTTCCCACAGAGCTTACTATCTAGAGACAGAAGATAATTGGAAAGAGGACAATGTGACTTTAATGACAAAATCATATTCACCTCAGTGATCATGTCCAATCAGATGTCGTGCTGGGGTATTTTCTTTAAGGAGACATGCCTTGCCTTCACATCAATATCACAGCCACATCCTCACAAACAAAGGCATAGGTTAAAAAAAAGTACAAATGGCTTAACTGTCCTAAAACTTGTGATGATGGTTTTAATGGCAAAATCAAAACCAGAAACCTAGTCTCATATTGTTCTTTAAGATACAGATGAAATCATATATGTATATATCAAGATGATTTTATTTGTTGATCATGTATGTTTGGGGGAGTGTATGTTTGTGTGTGAACAATAACATAAAAGTATCCCAGACTGAAGTTAATTCCTGTAGTATTCACAGTGATTCACATAGGCAACACAATTTTCATAATTTTCACTATATAGGAGGGAAATTGAATAAAATATCTTAGTAGCTATGAGCAAAAATGTTGGATGTGTATTTCTGCTCTTATTTTTAAAAATTCTATCATGCAAGTGTTTTATACAATATATATAACACTAATCAATATATAACACCCAAACTTCTACTTCCCCCTTATATTACTATGCATCCAAATATACATACATGGCATGATAATGGACAAGATCATATATTAAAATATGAAGTTGCTCAATATCATATAAAATGTCTTGGTACAGATTTATTGCCTCTGTACTTTCAAAAGCTAAGCTTAATTCCAGTTGATTTGTTATAGAGATATCAGTTAGCACACGGTTTATACTAAAGTTCAGTTTAACTGCTAGTTGATATTAGTAATACTACACAGACTGAGAAGGTTGCAAATTTTGTACTTAACAATAAACACAAACATATTTACACAACTGTGCCAAGAATTGATAAAAGAAAGTGGCCATGAATTTGAAAGAGAGCAATAAGGGATATATGAGGTGGTTAGAGGAAGAAAGAAAGGGAGGGAGGAACCGTTGGAATTATATTGTAATCTCAAAAACAAAAAAAAATTAAGAAAAGGAAAAATACTACATATATCAGAACTATGAATATTAATGGATATTATGCATATATTAGACATATTCCTGCATTCTGCAGCACTCAGAAATTATTCCTGAACATAGATATATGAATTTATACATCAATGTTGAGACTATATGACTCATAACTTCATTTTTGTAATGCAAACACAAAGTAAGTTTGTGGGCTCTATTTGATTCACTTGAAAAATATGTCCTTTTATAAGACCAAGAAATTTTTAATGTTTTTGAACTTTAAGAATTTTTGATGTTATCATTTTGGTCACCAGTGTTAAGTTCTATACCAAATAGAACAAGAATGTCAGCATCAAAAAGGAAAGAAAAATCAAATCTTTTAATCTCTTCCTCAGTAAAATGCTCACATTTGCAAATGATAATATTGACTTACAAGATGTTGGAAGATCTCAAGAAATTAGACTTTGATACAGTTGATTTTATGTGTCTACTTGAGTAGTCTAATGAATGATTAGGGGATTTTGTCAAAGAGTTTGTGTATTATAACTGTCAAGGTGATATCTAGAGATATGTGCACTTAACTATACTGAATAACAACAGCATACATAACCTTCTGCACCAATGTGAGTGATTATCAGGTGGTGTATTCAGGGTCCAGCTAAAACCAGAAGGTTGGGATGTGTTGCAGGGTGAAGACCTGTTTTGTTCATCCCAGCTGCATAGCTAGCTTACACCCAAAATAACCACACAGAAATGGTAATAATTAAAACACTGCATGGCCCATTAGCTCTAACTTCTTATTGGCTAACTATTACATCTCAGTTTAACCCACCTTTATTAATCTGTATCACCACGTGGCAGTGGCCTACCAGGAAAGATTCGGCATATCTGCCTCTGGCGGCTCCATGGTGTCTCTCCATCTCTCCACCTTCCTTCTCCCAGCATTCAGTTCTGTTTTCCCCACCTACCTAAGTTCTGCCCTATCAAAAGGCCAAGGCAGTTTCTTTATTCATTAACCAATAAAAGCAACACATAATCAGAAGGACCTCCTACAGCATTTCTCCTTTTCTGTTTAAACAAAAAGGAAAGCTATAACTTTAACATAGTAAAATTACATATAACAAAACAGTTATCAAGCAAGAATTAGTTACAATATTTATATCTACTTTATCTTTTATCATAACTAAGGAAAACTATAACTATAACTATCCATCTATTCTATTCTTCAACTCCATCAAAGACTCCAGAAGGATATAATATTATCTAAGTAAAGAGTCAGTGAATTGTAAGCAACTTCCAAAACTCTAGAATTTACAGAGACATCTCACTGCCTGGACAGCCACCCAAAGTTCTTCTGTACCATTGAGGCATCCATCTTCAGCCCACACACCCATAGTATCCAGCAGACTTTTCCACGAAGCAGGAAATTTCAAAGACAGTTCTGCCTTTATTGGCAGTTCGTCAGTTACCTTTTTCTGTATCTTGCAGAATGTCTCACAGACTCTTTCATGAAGCAGGAACCTTTTAGGCAAGTTCAGTAGTCATTTCTCTGTGGGTACTGCATGTATAGTTAAGCAGTCCAGGCAAGAGCAGTTTCTTGGTCAAATAGCTAACCAACTCCATAAGGAGCCTCTCTGGTGCCTATCTTCCTCTTGAAGTAGCTTGGTGCTGCCAGGAGCAGATATGTCTCACTGTTATGAAAATTCCTAAGTTATTAAAACATTTTAAATGACATATTCTGAAGGTCTCTGAAAAATTTGAGGAATACCTAACTAAATGAAATATATCTCTATACATCTAGAAAATCTAACTAACATGACTACAATTTTGACTATTATAGATGACTATTAAGCTATATCATAATACCTTAATTAAGAGCAGAAATATAAATATACAGTATAACAAAATTTACCTTGAATTTGTATCAATAAACCAAGATCCATACCAATGCAAATTATCCATATCTATATCATATCCTCCTTTAAATGTAAACAAACAATTATAAACAATATTTGGGAATATGGGCATAGTTTTATCCACATTGCTTCCTGCTGTTTGGGGGTGCTGTTAATCAGGTCTTTTTTTTTTTTTTTTTTTTTTTTTTTTTTTTTTTTTGCTTTTTCAAGAGAAGGTTTCTCTGTAGCTTTGGAGCCTGTCCTGGAACTAGCTCTGTAGATCAGGCTGGCCTCAAAATCACAAATATCCTCCTGTCTCTGCCTCCTGAGTGCTGGGATTAAAGGCGTGTACCACCAACGCCTGGCTCAGGTCTTTCATGGTGTATCCTGAGTGCTAGGTTCATCTCAGTCAGCAGTTAAGCAAAGTAATTTTTTGAGAGTGTTCATGGCAACCTTTCAGGAGGCCTTGGTCCATGAAATCATATTGGTCTAAAAGCAATCCACAGGTTCTCATCTGCAAAAACAAAAGTAAAACCTCTTTTCCAAAGCACCATATCCTTAGACCCAATTTCTGAAGTCAAGAAACCTTTATAATATAGATGCTGGTTTAGCTTAGCAGCCCATACAATGAAATGTCTCTCTGTATTTAGCTCCTTCACAGTCAAAAAATTAAAAAAAAACCACAATAATATACATAATCCATACTCTTTGTGAATTTTCCATTTTTACATGGCTTATTTTTCTATACTCCTTTTAATCTATGACTATCTGTACTCTGTCTCTTTAAAGACTTTACCCTTTCTATTTTTAAACCATTAACTTTATTTTATGACTCTCTATACTCTTTTTCTTCTTTCTTTCAAGCTTATGTACATTTATCTAACACTGTGACCCATTTAGAAGTCGTTTATGTCTGAATCTGTCCTATTGTGAATCTGTAATTCTTTACTGTCCAGGAACACTTCTCCGAATGCTAAGCACTTCTTAACAACTTATGCTGAGTCATTGCTCAGATAATATGTCAGTGCCTGCTTGCACTGCCCAGTTCAGCATGGTGGAGCCACTTGTGCCTCCAAGCCACGCACTCTGCCACACTTACAGTTCACAGCTGGTCCAAGAAGCCATCAAGGAAGCCAGAACAATCTGCTCACAAATCCCATCCAAATATTCTGTCTCCCAAAAGAGTCAGAGGTCGCACTGGTGGCACAGCCCAGAAAGCCGGCATTTCAAAAACACTACTTTATTTTCTGCTGCAGCTGAGTCAGGAAAATCTCTCTCAAAGGAGCTACAGCAAGCCGCCAGCAAACAGCAAAAAACAGTGTCAAACTCTGTTTTTTTTTTTTTTTTTTTTAATCTAGAATTTCTTTTAAATCTTTCTCAGGTTTTATGTGGATATAGTTGACCACATGGGAGCCCCAAATGAATATGGTTGCTTAAAAGAAATCCTACAATAGCTCAGAATTGAGAAATAGAGGGTTATTTATTTAGGGATAAACTCACAAATCAGAATTCTCTCCTGGAATGGAGATCAGAAGCCAAAATCTGTAAATGGAACAGAGGGATAGGCCGGAAACGAGGCCAGACACATGCTCTGCATCAGCATATATAGTATAAGAGTCCATGCCCCAGTGGATGGGTTACCACTAGCTGCAAGACTTCCTACAGAAGGGATGCTATATAAAGATTCTGACTTTTAAGGTGAATATCTGTTATCTTTTGCTTTGGAGCAGTACAGTTCCTGATTCAAATAACCTCACACTATGGAATGTATCCCCTTGTCTCTATCACCAACTCCCTTCCTTAAGTTTTTTTTTATAAGTTTTTGGATTTAAGATGAACTAGATCTTCTACAATGCTTTCTAACAAGAAGATGTTTACCATGGGATTTCCTATAATTGATAATCCCATGAGTCAGTTCCTATAACAAAGCTCTTTCTCTTGTTATTACATATATTATTTCTTCTGTTTCTCTGTAGAATCTTGACTATATATGAGGAAAGAATGTATCCAAACATAAAAATGCAAAACATTAATATCTCAAAGTGAACATTATGGTAATTGGGGAAAACATGAAAGCAGTTTAAAAACAGAAAACCAACTCAAAGAAAGGAAGGTCACCTCAACTCTTGTTTGCAGTATGGATTTGAAAATCCTATCTACAGTGATAAGGCTAGCAAAAGTAATAATATCAGACAGCACAAAATGGAGATATCTGATTGCAAATGTTATAGTCCATGAGGAACACTTAAAAGATGTCACACATGCACATACACTGTCAGAACGAATTTATTCTCATTTGTTTATAAGATTCCAATACAAAATGCAAAGTCAGTTGCATCAAATACACTAACAAACTATCTGAAGATGAAATATTTTAATTCACAATGGCATTTAAAAAAGAATACAATGCTTAGGAGTAAATTTAAGCAAATAAGCAAAACACTTGAACATCAAAAGCTATGTACCAATTTTGAAGTAAAATAGACCCAAATAAATGCCAAATTACCATATTTATTGACAGAAAATCTAATGATATAATGTCCATCCTTCTGAAAGCAATGTGTATATTCAATGTAACATCTATGAAATACCCATTGGCATGTTGTACAAAAACTGAAGAGAATTTAAAAATTGTATGGGACCACAAAAATCCCTGAAAAGCTAAAGCAATTTTGATTAAGAAACATAAAGTAAAAAAGTTATATTTTCTGATTTCAAAATAAATCTCAAATCTACATAATTAAAACACTATAGCAATGGAATTAAAACAAGTATATAAATAGCACAGCAAAGTAAAGAGTCCCAATGAAAATCTCATATATATTCAACAAATTGGTCATAAGTAGTTTTTCAGCAATAGACAATAAGAAGAAAATAGACTCTCCAGGATATAATATTGGAAAAAATGGATATACAGATTTTAAAAAAATAAGTATGTTGAAATCTTGTCATACATCATACATAAATACTACTTTTAAAATATTTAAAAATCTTAGACTTACTCATTATTTATATGAGTATGTTTATCTGTATGTATGCATATGTACCACATATTTGCCTTGTACTTGTGCAGATCAGAAGGAGGATCTGACTTCTGGATCTAGAATAATAAAATGTTTATGAGCTGCTATGTAATTAGTAAAATTCAGGGCTTATGAAAGAGCCGCTAGTGATCTTATCACTATGCTATCTCCCCAGACCCTAATTTAATATATTTTGGAGCAAAACTTAAAATTTGAAATCTTATGGCTTCTAGAAGAAAGTATAAAAGCAATTCTAGTGGTAGGATGGAGCATGTTTTGGTCATATGCCTAAGAGTGGTATAGTTGGGTGTTGAGGTAGATCAATTTAAAATTTTCTTAGAAACTGCCATATTGATTTCCAAAGTCACTGTAAAAGCTTGCATTCCACCAGCAATGGAGGAGTGCTACTCTTGCTCCACATCCTTGTTGACGGAGACTCCTTGTCTTGTAAATTTTCTTTGTAATACTGATGTTCAAACCTATGACTTAGCAATCTGGGTATAAATCTAAAGGAATCGAAATAGAGATTTCAAGAAATTCCTTTAGTGACATATTCACTGAAACAGGATAGAGAGACAATCTGCATTTACCAATGAAAAAAATGGAAAAAGGTAAAACTTACAGTAGAATGTTGTTCAGTTTTACCTGTGAAGTGTGACAAGTCACCTTGAGGACATTGTCCTGGCTTAAAGCAGCCAGTCACAGGGCAGATACCATGGAATATTCTTTACCCAACAAACTTAAAATGCTCATTCTGACTTATGTGCCATATAAGCAAATATGTGATTTTGAATAATTCACATGTTAGATTCTTGGGCTTATCTTTCTATCAGCAGTGCCATTGTTTTGATTTGATTTTCTGTAGTTGCCGTTCATTTTCTTTGTTTCTATGGGCACTGGATGGGCATAATAACTACAGAGAAACACAGAACTCAACTCTTGGCTTGATGTATATTTCATTTTTTAAACTAGAGATGAAAAAGAGAAATATTTTATTCTATTGTCTTCTGTCTGTCTGAGTCTGCCTCTCTAAAGTCAAATTCTAGCCTTTTAGAGGCTGAAATACACCACTGACATGGTTGTCCATGACAAATAAGTGTTCTTGAACATTAATTGGAAATGCTGATGGAAAAAGAACTCCTAAATAGAAATAACCCACAGTAGCAGGCATTTTCTTATTTGTTCTTTCTGTTTAGCTCCTCAAAATAGAGTCTATTGGATACATTTGTATAGAGTTTTTATAAAATAAACCTTTTTAAAAATAGGATGTCTAGTTCTTCAAGCAAAATTAAGTTTCTGAACAACTCTAACAAAAGTTTGTAAGTCTGCAAGCACTAATGATCATATGCTATGAATTAAGGAGGGTTGCTTTTTTCTGAAAATGAGTGGAGGAGAGTGGGTCTAGGGGAGAGAAGAGGTTGGGGTAGGAGAAGGAGAGTGAGGGGAAACTGCAGTAGAGATGTATTGTATGAGGGAATAATAATAATTATGAAAATATCAGTATTTACTCTATAGAAATAAATGTTATTTAGTCCTTGACAGCAAAAAAATAATTTCTTTGAAAAGACTGACTTACACAAGTGAGGCAATATGGAAAATAAGCTAACGATCAATTGATTTATGTTTAATATAGAATAAATACATTGTTATCTATGGTAAACAGGACATTGCCAGAGAGGTGGGTTCCTGTGTTAGACTTTGAGTGAAGCATTACTCTTTTGGAGTTTATAAATGTGAAAAGGATATTGACATGATATAGACCCTCATCCATAAACATGATAGGTTTGCACAACTTTGAAAATTCTTATTTTTCCACTCTTGGAGTGTCAATGACTGCATGTCACAAAGAAATATTTAGGGAAAACAAAATCAGGAATTTCCACAGGAACATTTCATGTTGAAGATATGACTCTTGGTATGTGATATTTTTGAGCTGATGACTTGAAAACAAGGACAAATAAAGCAACAACAATTTTATACAAGCCTACACTTAATGTTCTTGGTTATGATTATATTTGTTCTGATTACATGAAGAAAACACTTATCTTTTGACATCTTTTTCCAATATTATGACTATCTTTTATCAGAGAACTGTTCTCAGTTCCCCTCTATGCCATGTGTAATCTGTTGTGCAAGGATAGCCTTCCCAAGTAAAAGCAAACATAGAGGAAGCTTAAATACAGAAGAATGGGAGTCAGACTAATTGGTACTAGTTTTTCATCAACAGATTTAGCTCTTTTAGTATTAAAATGGTGAGCTAGTTACTTTTCTTGTCACTCTGACAAAATACTTGGAAGTCTCAACTTAAGGGAGGAAGATTGTAGTGTGATTTCTGGCTTGAGGGGATGCAGGTCATAAAAGTCAAGGAGACGTATCAGGGACAGCTTGCAACTAGAGGAAAGGAAGCTTATTTTGTGATTAGGGAACTGGGTGGCAAGTGGACCAGCCTGTAATTCTTAGCACTTCCCCTTTTGCAGGAAACTACTTTTTCCAGGTAGGTCCACGTTTTCTAAAGATTATGCTGCCTCCAAAAAAAATTACTGCCAGTTAGAGACCAACCGTGCAAACCCTGTGGAGCAAATTTTATGTTCAAAGCACAATAAATGCTGGAGTTGTGACAACAAGAATGAATTCTACATTCTCCCTTATATCTCAGCTCATTAGAAAAGACTTCATAATCATTTCTATAGTTATTCTTTATTACTCAGAACTTTATTCCCATCCTTGTGTCCAGTACAGTCCTAATATTTCCTACATCATCAAAAGGATATTGTGTTTGGAGTTTAGTATTTTTCAGTTGCTTTCAACTTTATCTTTGAATCTTTGATTTGTATGTTAAGTCCAAAGTAATAATGAATGATGTGTCTAGAATTCATAACTTTGGTTCTTAGGCATATATCTTACCTACCATTCTCAGAATAGACTTGAGTTCACCTAATCTCTAGCCTTTTCTTGATGCTTTCTTTCTTCCTCTTATGGTTTATGCAACCATCCTTGCTTGAAAGACCATGGTACATTATACATGGGGCCAAAGTTGGCTCTATATGGACCTTGGCATCTTAGACATAATGTAGTAGTAGTCGTCACCCCCAGTCCAGGATGGCAGGATAATGATGCATCAGAAAGATGACTCACAAGAAATAGCATCTAAACAGGAGAATTTTCCTTCTCCAATCTACGATTCCTATTTTTCCTGTGTGCAGCTTTAAGACTATTGATCTTCCTAACTGCTGAAGAAAGTATACAGAAAACAGAGGCCCCTGGACTCTACCCTTCATGGTCTACTTGTTGTCAGGCCATAACATGTCAGTTCAACATGGGCTTCTTCCACACAGGATAATGTCTTTGACTACTTGGATCCCAACTATCTGGACTGGGGTGTCATGGCCACGAAGGTAGTAAGACAAAACAAATGGTAAAGATTATGGGATCATTCTACTTGACATATACCATTTTCTGCAATATGACTTTCACTACAAAATCATGCATTTTGAACTTGACTTATTCTGTCTTGAATTATTTGTATATATTTTGCCTTATAATGTAGCAATGAGGGGCTCCGGCTGCGTTCCAGGTGCCTGGTTCCCAGCGCAGGGCCCCTTGTTCTGTCCCGACCGGCTCCTGGTGCATACTCGAAATAATTACACGGAAACTGTTTTCATTGAAATACTGCCTGGCCCATTAGCTCTAGCCTCTTATTGGCTAACTCTCACATGTTTGTTTAACCCATTTCTAATAATCTGTGTGTCACCACGAGTCGTGGCTTACCGGGAAAGACTCAGCATGTCTTCATGGCGGGCGGCTCTCTCTGGCTCTGTCTCCTTCGCAGCATTCTGTTCTCTTTATCCTGTCTGTCTAAGTCCTGCCCTATCAGAAGGCCAAGGCAGTTTCTTTATTAACCAATAAAAGCAACCCAAATACAGAAAGACCCTCCTACACCATTATAAACTTTCCATGTCAATAGACATTACAGGTGTTATTATTATCCCCCTATCTTGAAATGCACATTTGCTTTGAGACTTATATCTATGATCTGTGCATGCTTGTGGTTGTCTCTCATTCTAATTGTATATCCACGTTTTTTTCCCAGCATGAAATCATAACGCTTCACTCAAATACTTGCATATTGTTACCATGTAAAATGAGTTTGGTCCATAAACCATTTTTTAAAATGTGATCATACATGAATATATAGCTGGAGTAGACTAAGATGGAGAATTATTTTAAGTACTGAAAACAACACCAGCATCTTATTCCCAAGAGCCTCTTTTCAGCTTCCTTTCAACCCCTTTTTGAATTCTTGCTGTGCCTTTGCAATCTGTTTTCGTATTCATTTCTTTGTTCTTCACGCCATTCCTTTCTTTCAAAAAGCCCTCCTGGTAGCTCTGACAAGTCAAGAGAGGATATTCATTCCCTGGGTTTGTAAAGTAGCCTTGGGTAAAAATGTTCAAAGTGGCCCCAAAAGAAAGTAAAAAGCCAGTGGAACACATGCTAAGATGTTGTGTTTTTCTCATGTTTACTATCGCTGCATTTCAAAGGCAGACTAAATTGCTTGAGCTACAGCTCATGTTCAAATGCTTGGAAGAGTCTCTAATGTTCAGACAGTTGGAAGATAGCCTATATATAAGAAGTTACGTAGGTCTTGTGTCATCTATGACTGAAGCCCCAAGATAAAAACACTAAACTGAGAACAAAAGTTTGTATAAAAGAATTTGTTTAGAAGAACAAAAGATCACAATGAACTTTAGATTCAAAGTTATTATTTTAAAAACTTTAAAAATTACTCATGTGTGTGTTTGTTTGTCTGCATAGTTGTGTGTGCTGTATGCATGTGTAGGTACTGTCATTCCTCTGATTGCATGTGTGAAAGAGAGTTTAATGGATATCTTCCTCTATCACTTTTTCTTATCTTTATATTTTTTATACAGGTTCTTTGTTTGATCCTAGAATTTACTGTTTTAGTTATACTGGTTCTGTGGTAATATCCTAGGATTCCCCTCTCTCAACTCACCCCCTCCATTCATGGCTGAATAATCCATCACTCTGCCTGGATTTTTATATGGGAACTGTTAGGAAGTCATTCACACACACATCAGGATGACTACCAATAACAATTGCATGACCTATAATATACCATGTAGTTCAGATAAATTTTTTTAGCTAGTTCCAAAACTTATTTAGAGCGTTTCAACTTCAACTAAGTAGAAGTGAAAAACTGGACTATTAGGGAAGAAAAACCATATCTCAAAATATTGTCCGGTAGAGAGGAAAATATCTTACTTTGTAAGTTGTATAAAAAACAAGACTCTCTGACTACAGTATTCAGCCCCCTGGTGACAATGATCTCAGTGTATGAGCTTCCCTTCTGTGTTATTGAATGAATCTCTTCCTAAAGTAATTCTGCTCAGCAAACAAAACTCAGTCTTGTAGAACTTCGCTCTCATTACACAATACAAAACCACTCTAGATACTATATAGTTCTAATTCTCAACTATGCTGCAGGGAAAATTTATTATTATGATTCTCATAGTAAACCTGAATGTCTGAACACTATACAGTAGAGTTTCATCAGACGGTCAGCTATGAAATGTAATTGGTTGCTTTTAATATTCCCATGAGTGTACAGATTTATCTACTGTACATATGAAAATGCTAAAACATAGATGAATAAATAACCTCAAGTACAAGCTGATGGAACTGGCATACTCACTACAGGTATCTGATTTAGTATATACTCTTAGTCAGTATATTCTGATTTCCCATTACTACTTTAACCCACTGGAAAAGAGGGTGATTTTTCTCTGAACGGGAAAATACCCAGCATTTTTGAATTAATTCTCCCTTTCAATTTAAGCTAAATCCCCCTTTGAATATTATTTATCAAATGATCTAGTTACTTTTTGGTGGTCTTTATATTTTTTCTCACTTTATCAGAACATAAATATTTGGTTTCACTTCAGTTCATTGGCCTACCTATTCTCAGGATCTTGGCCACTCAAGCAGTTCAGGGATGGACTGCATCTCATGGATCAGATAGTAAATCCAGATAGATACTGATTGATTAATCCCAGAAGCTTTGTGCCACTATACCACTATCTTATCTTTTAGGTTGCCAGTATAAACAGAAGGTTGGTTTGATGCTTACCTTTCTCTTTTGGTAGTATAAAGTGTACCTTTTAGTATCATGAACACCAGTCAGTAAGTCTTGAGGCTCTAGGTAGACACCAGCTTAACTTCTCCTTCTTCAAGGTGTTATGAAGTTATTGTCTTCAGTATTGTCTCCATTAGTTTGTGGAAGGCAGGCAACATCCTTGGCATTAGCTTTGGCTGTTTGGAAAACCTTTGGCCAACAACTTGATTAGATGTAACCCACTCTAGGCACTGGAGGAGAGGGGAGACATCCTCAGTCATTTGTTGATTGCATTTAGAATTTTTTCTTTCATAATGCATGTATTTTAAATATCTTCTAATGTAATATGTTTCCTTATAATCCCTCAAATGACCCTTAGTCTTAGTTTTCCTCCCCAAATTCTCTCCCTTTTACCCCTCTTCCTTCCCTCTGTTTGAACTTCCTGTTCCAGTCACAGCCTCCCATCCGTCTATAAGTATCTAAATATTTATATTTTGTTTCTCTTCTTTCCATTGCCTACAGGCCCTTCCTCTATACTTAACCTCTGTGGTTATCTAGGTTGTAGCCAACTTATCATAGACATAACAGCTAACAGCCACATACAAGCAAATAGGTGTCATATTTGTCTTTTTTGGGGTCTGAGTTACTTCATCCAGGACAAATTATTCTAGTCCAATTCATTTACCTAAACTGTTATAATTTCATTTTAAATAGTTCAATAATATTTCTTTGTATAAATTACTGTATTTTCTTAATGGATTCATCGATTGATAGTCACCTAGGCTGTTTTTGATTTCTGGGTATTACGTATATAGCAGCAGTGATCATAGTGGAGCAGATGTAACAGCACTCTGCTCCACTCAAATATTATTGTATTGTTTTCTCATCAGAGAGGCTTTCTCAGACGTAGTTGGGAACAAAGACAGAGATTTACAACTGGACAATGTGTAGAGTGAGAGAGACAGTGGAACAGTCAATCGCAAATGGAATGTCTCCATCAAATCCCTCCCGTCAGTGCTTAAGAAACACTGTAGAAGAGGAGGCAGAGAGATCGTAAGAATCAGAGGAGATGGAGGACACCAAGAAAACAAGGGCTTCTAAGCACTGCAGACCAAAGCACAAACGATCTTACAGAAACTGTGGCAGCAGGCACGCAGTCTTCACAGGTCTGAGCCGTATTGAAATTCTTAAGTATATGACTATGATATACCTGAACGATTTAAGACTTGAGCATGTTCATCTTTAGTAAGTTGGGAGGCAGAAAATGGTTTGAATTTGTGAAATCAAAGCTTAATCATTCGTCCAGGAATGTAGCCCATTGGCAGAGCTCTTGCCTCAGCTATTCGAAGCTCTGGGGTCAATTTTCAATACAGTCATAAAAAGCCCAAGCTTGTTAGTTCAAACCTATAGTCTTCACACTTACAACACTGAGGCAGGAGGATCTGGCATTCAAGGCAGATGGAACTACATTATGGGACTCCTTTTCAAGAAAAAAAAATTAGCCAAAAACATTCTTACATTCTGGAAAAAAATATTTTTAATTTTGCCATTCTCCCTCTGTAGTTGATAATCATAGTACCAAGTTAATTATTAGTGATTGTATTTTTACTACAAACAAAAAGGAGAAATAAATACAACACTCCATCCTAGACCCAGAAGTTATCACTAATTTATAATCACTTGTAAAAGAATACTGAGTTTTCTCCAGCATAGTCTCACTAAGTATACAAACCACTTTTAAGGGCAGGCCCCATACCCTGCAGTAGACTGTCAACACAAAATGAACTCAATTGCCATTTTGTAGGTCCTTGGGTTGATGGTCCCTAAAGTCTTCCTTGGGGAGGAGGTAAAAAAGCAGAGTATCAACATCTCAGGCATCAGGAAACAGGTTAAAGGCAAACAGCAGAATCATTTATTTATCAACTATTTTTTCAGTTCATTTATTTATCAGAAAAAGAATAACCAAAAAACCTATCAAAGATAAACTGTGAAAATAAGATTCTTTGTAGGTGGCCACTGTATCTCAAATGTTTTTGAATAGCAAACTCCATTTAAAATCAGAAAGGAAGGGAAGAGCAGGATTGCCGCCTTACCAACTCAAGTTTATTTCCTAGTGTAAATTAGGCAGTTCTGAGAGTTGCTGCCAGTATTTCTTGGCATTTTACCTGCTCCTTAGGTATTCAGGCTCCCCCATTAAAGGATTTGGGTCTATGAAAACAGATTTCCATTAATAAAGAGTCTCTGCTCAAGTTTGATATGGCTTTTGATTTTTTACTAAACAGCCTTGAATGCTTGATCTAAGTTAGTTTTGTTTTTGGTATCGTGTACGTACATACGTATGTACGTGTGTGTGTGTATGCATATTTATTCTTTTGGTTATTGACTTTATTTGGTTTTATGCTGATATTTGAGATTGGCAGGTTTGCTCTAACCAGAATGTAGTGTCTATTTAGTTCTTTCTTCCTGTGTTTTTTTAGAGACGCACGTGGATCCTTCATATTTATGTTTGTTTTTAAGGATTAGACTGTGATTATTTTTAAAGAAAGAAATACCAACAAAGTAGCAATTTAAAGATAGTGACAGCATTTTCATGACTATGGGAAACCATGGTAGTCTGTATCTGTGTGATTGCTAACTGCTTTTTAGATAAAAATGGACATTCTTTCTGACTCATATTCTCTTTTCTCCCACTGTGTTTTGGTCTAACTACAAATTTCCCCCAAACCTTGTAAAATCTTCAAGATCCACGTCTCACATGAACATAAGACACAGTGAAGGAAAAACAACTCAAAATCTGGTCCTGATTTCATAGATTCACTTATGTATATGCAGTATGGGTTTTAAGTCTCTTTCCTACTCACTCTATCCATCAATGATTCTTATTTCCTTTCCCTTCAAAAATTTACCTCATATACTGCACCCAAGTTGTGAAAAAAATAGATTCTTCCAATTGGTCACTTAGTGTGAGTACAGTTTGACAATTGCTATGTTGATGGTGTCCAAGTCTGCTACCCCTGTTGTAGCCACTGGGTCGTGCTCTCTTTCTCTTGACCTTTGTCACATTGCCCTCTATGCTTGGGGTGATCCTTACTCCCTACCCCAATGGCTTACAGACTTCACCACAGCATTTTGCTCATTTCTTAGGAGATCCTGGTAACCCTGGAGCCATATGCTTTTGTAGACCTCCATGGGGTGACTTGATATTTGATTTGGTTTCCTCCTGGTGTTTCATTCATTTATCATACAGAACATACATTTGTCTATTAGCTTCCATATCAAGTGTCTAAATATTCATTTCTGTTTGTAGCACCATTTGGAGAGATTGGGGAACCTCTACAATGTAAGGCCAAGTCAACCTAGAGGAACTAAGCCACTGGTGTTGGAATTTGAGGTTTATTGCTCATCTAATCTTCTATTCTCAGTCTCCTCTTCCCTATGTGCAAGAAGCCACATACTCTGGACATCGGAGCTGTTATCTTCTGTCACGGATATGCCTTTAGATGAAAATTATCTCTTCTTTCATGAATTTTTTGTCATGTATTCTGTCATAGCAATGAGAAAAGATCTCAGAAGTTAGTAAATGCTACTAGGACCTATTTTAAGTATCCATTAGTCCCATCACTAGGTATTCCCCTATGAAAGTTTTTCATAAGTTTCCTTATAGTATGTTTATCTCCACAGACTTACATTCATCCCAAGATTATCTTAAGAATTAATAAAACTTGGCAGGAATAATAAATGATATTTTTTGCATATAGCTCAATTGGACACTCTATGAAAGTTTTGTCAACCCAACTTTGAATTCCTCATAGATGAGAATTTGGAACTGTTAATAAATCCAAACTCACCAATCAATTGAGTCACAGTCAGTTTTTTCAAAATCAAGTTTTTCTAGTTTCTAAAGTATTTATTATTAACTTAATGTCAAAATTGTGATATTTTTTCTATTGCAGGGGTCTTAATATAGATACATGCTGTTTAGAACCTAAAAGTCACAGGGAGAAAAATCACTACTGAATGCCCAGAAGCCTTTACAGTGCCTGAACCATCACAGGTGCTTAATAAACACTTACTGGCTAAGCAAACTACATGGTAGTATAATAATAAGCTAGATTAGAAACGAATTTGGTAAGCTTCCAATCCGTCAGTTTTCTGTTATTCCTGGAATTGGATTAACTTGTCAAGCAGGATCTGGAAATGAGTGGAATGGTTCTCACAGAATGCTTGTCAGAAAAGCCAACTTTCAGCCCTCAACTTAGAGTCAGGGAATTGGCATCTAGTAATTTGTATGCAAATTTAAGGAGGACTGGTCTGTCTGAAGGAGTTCACTAAAGCAGAATGGCTTTGAATATCTTCACAGGCACATTACAGACTCCTTCTCTCCCCTATACTTTCTGCTCCCTTAATAAAATACTGTGTTGTTTATTAGTAGAACTGAATTACAATCCTTTATGAGCAAAGAAAGTGCTTGAAAACACAGAGTACCATCTTTTTTTTTTTAACAAAATGTTCTATATTCTTTGTGATTTAGCCAAGGTATAATTTGCAGTTTCTACCCTGATTGTGACAGAAGTAAGTCATTACACAGGGTCAATACAGTGTCAATGAGGATTTTCTCTGAATACATTTTACCCCATCTCCCTTCTTCCAGATTAAAAGAATATTAATATCATGTACATGTGTGAGCATGATATGTTAGGAAAGGAACTTAGCAAGTATTTTTAAATCTAAAAACATTTACAAATTAAGTCATTGTACAAGCTCAAATATTTTAATATTTATTAATGTTATTATTGTTGTTATTTCTTCCACTTCTTTAATTATGTCATAAAAATAGAGATCTATTTAACCAATAAATCTAATTTTTGATTCAATATATTGAATTGCTATATTTTTTATAAGATGTGAGCAATCAGAGAATATTCATGAGGTTATGTGCTTCCTGAAAGTTGTGGTCATTTTGTCAGGATTAGAATAATACAACATAGAGGACAATAAGAGATGATTCTTTATCATATGTTCAGTACTCTCATTGGAAAGGGAAGAATAATTTCTTTTAAAATTCTCAGTAGACAACCACACAAAATTAGGGCGATAGTAGGCTGAAGCAAGCATAGGGAATATTTCTATATCAATGCTCAGTTGATCTATTCTGATTCATAAAACAATATAGTTAAATTTGGGAAAAACTGAATTCAATTCTGGTCACATTCTTTTAAGGTATTATAGAAAAAAAAATGATCATTTATTTTAACAAGGAAGACTCAAAATGACAAAGGCAACTTGGAAGAATAATATAAGGATGTGGTCATACTTCAAATGGGGAGGGAACATTCCAGAGATATGAACATCTGGGTCTACAATTAGACTTACTGTGAATGACCTCATGTTATTGACAGCCTGTGGCTAAATGAAATTTATCTGCAAAAAAAACTATCTAGAAGCATTCTTCTTATGTAATCAGTGAAATGTTCTAATGGTGCTGGATTAGAGTTGTCAGGAAATAAGTCTCCTTCATCCCTGAAGCCAGGTTAGTTGGTCAATAGATGATTCGAAATTATACAAGTGTAAGCCTGTTATTTACTTTTTTTTCTTACTGGTCCTTGTTTGACTATGAAATATTAACCTTCTTAATTCTTAGAATAACTAGAGTTACAATACTACAGAAAGGGAATAAGAGATTCAAGGCTTTACTGTTTTACCTGCCTTAAACATGATTGCATATTTTTCCAAATTTAATAGTTATATTGTAGTTTCATGATTTTCAGCCTATCTGAATCAATACTTTGCTAATTTTCTTTGAAGTTAACTATCTTTTAAATATAATAAATTAACCTGAAATGGAAACTCTCACATCAATGCATTGGAAAAATTAATAAGCATCAACCAAAAGTTAAACATAATTTTACATTGAACAGGTAATCTTATTAATGTACTTAGACTACTTGTGAAAAAAATGTAAAAGGAAGCAAATTTCACAATAATTCTGCATATTTGATTTCATTATTTTTCTATCACCATAGAGAAGTTCATCTGAGAATGGTGGTACACACCTGGAATCCCAGCTCTGTGGATGATCAGGCAAGAACATTGTGACTTCAGTGCCTAAATGGGTGTAAAACCAAGACCTTGCCTCAAAAACTAAAAAAAAAAAAAAAAAAAAAAAAAATGTTGTTCACTTTCCTGTAAAATATTCTGAGACTTGAAGCTGGAAAGATGGCTCAGCAGTTAATGCTTGCTCTCTTCCAGAGGACCTGATTGGAGTTTCCAGCACCCATGCTGGGTGGCACCCAAAAGTCTACAATTCCAGCTTCAAAAGACCTGACACCTCGTCATCTCCACAGGCACATGTGCACACATAGCATGCATACACATAAACGTAAGTAAAGAAAAAAAATAATTCTAAGATCGAGGGGAATATAATTCTGATCTCTGCTGAACTGAGATCTGGGCAGTGTCTTCTCTAACTTCCTCTGCTGCCCTTAGCTTTCACAACAAACCCTGCTGATGAGTTCCGCCTGTCTTGAGCAATTCTCTGCTCCGTGCCTCGCATTGTCATACCCGGCTGAACAGATCATCCATTACTATCCCTTCTGAGGTAGGATTTTTTGGGTGTGTCAGGAATGCATTTTGTGGTATCTTTTACTCCCTCCCCAATTTCCAACATTCATTCCACTTATAACATTGTTATTGAACAAATCTTTGATCCTATTCCCCTGTGTCTAGATAAGCTACATGGGAACCTGTAGTAAAATGATGCAGTAGTGATGGATTTTGAGGTGAATCCATCCTGTGCAACATAGGAACTCAGCCCTTATTTAAAATGTAAATTTCACTTCTGTGTGGATCTTGCGTTTCCAGTCGTATGCTGTGTATGGGAAACAGGCAAAATGATTAATGATAGTATTTTCGGGAAGAAGGGGATTGATGTGTTAGTGTTGAACATTGTGGTGATCAATTCTAAATCTGACGTGTGTCTGTGATTTTTTTGCCTCATTATTAAGTTGTCACTCTTTAAGTGAGTGTGTGTATGTGTGTTTGTGGGGAGGTGTAAAATTATATAAAAACATTTATCCTTGCCTCTGAAAATCTGAATGCGTCCATGGTTTCTTTTTTTTTTTTTTAACCTTTCTTTTCTTTATTTTTTTTCCATACATTGTTTTGTTTTATTTTTTCCATTCAAGAACATAATTAAAGATAAAAAAAATGTTTTTTTCCTTTCTTCCCCTTCTCCCGGTCCCCTCCCACTACCCCCCACCCCTCCTCCCTCCCCCTTCTTCCTTGAAAGAGGGCATGGTGCCCTGCCCTGTTGGAAGTCCAAGGCCCACCCCCATCCCTCC
>PVIU01016448.1:7621-45037 GCA_004026605.1 Ondatra zibethicus
TGAGATTGTGCAGTGTGTGGTGGGGGAGTAGAGGAGCTAAGACTGCAGTGTGGAGGGAGTAGAGGAGCTGATACTGTGCAGTGTGGGGGGAATAGAGGAGCTGAGATTGTGCAGTGTGTGTGTGGGGGAGTAGAGGAGCTGAGACTTAGGTAGGCAGGGAAAGCTAGGCTGAATGCTGGGAGGAAGAAGGGCGGAGTCAAGAGATGCCATGGAGCCACTGCTGGAGATGGACGTGCTGAAACTTTGCTGGTAGGCCATGACCTGTGGTGATGTACAGAGTAATAGAAATGGGTTAAATTAATATGTAAGAGTTAGCCAATAAGAATCTAGAGCTAATGGGCCAGGCAGTGTTTTAATTAACACAGTTTCTGTGTGATTATTTTGGGTATAAGCTAGCCAGGTGGCCAGGAATAAACAAGCAGCCCCTCACCAACAGAGCTGAGACTGGACAGTGTTTGGGGAATATAGGGGCTTGGACTGGGTGGTGTATGGGGAACAGAGGGGCTGAGACTGGACAGTGTTTGGGGAATAGAGAGACTGAGACTAGGCAGTGTGTGGGGAATAGAGGGAGCTGAGGATAGCAAGAATATTTTGGAGAACCAGCCAGTCAGTTATAATTGTCACATTGGGGCCCATAGGTCTCAAAGGCCACAAATGATAAATAATTCTGTTGCCACTGCTGTTAAAGAGGTATAGACAATGTCCAGAGGGGAAAAGATGGTTTAATAATTTACCAGGTCCTTCCTAGTCTTGCTTAGGTAAGTGAGCCAGAGTGCATCAGAGGACACTTCCTTTTTCATAGTTACGTGCCTGGGCAGGTAAGACTATTGGGGAAGAGGGCTATACATATAAGTAAGAGTTATTTACAATCACAGCAGGCCTCCAAATCCTCTACATCACAGATGAAATCAGGGCCAAAGAGGAACAGGTCTCACATGATCTTCCAGATAGAATTGAGGAAGGTAAGCACAATTGTTTTCTTACCCAGAACTCTAGTGAGAACAGAGTTGGTAAGCTATGCAGGTTTTACAGTGCCTTCCAAAACTCAATATCTGAGATGGCTAGTTTCTAAGATGTAAAGAAAATTGAAGACATCAAATCCAGGAGACAGAAAACAGAATCATGTCTAAAACTGTGGAAACTAAATGAAGAACAATTTATTCGAGGGGCAGGCAGAAGATGGAAGAGGATTCCTCTTAATTTGAGGCAAAGTACTGTATGGGAATTTCAATTAAGCACACTGTACTCATTGTATTCTCTGGTCCTATACTACAGAATGATTGTGAGTTATTATTAATTATTTCATCAAGGAGTCTTGAAGATCACCATAAATATTTACAGGAACAAATAAATGTGGTGTAATTTCTATAGAGTGGGTGTTTGTGTTGGCATGAGAGAATGATTGAGTCAGAGAAGAACAAACTGATGCAGAAGTTCAGGATGCCCACTCAGCTTTGGTTGAGTGTTCAGCTCTCCAGAGGATAATGAAAAGGTTGAATATGCAAGTGAAAAGGGACATTGGGTTAGATTTAATATATTCTTATACATTTAAATTATCTTTTAATGACATAGTGTTGCTCTTACTCATTTTATCAAGCGCCAAGCATTTAGGCACTGACATATCTGATACTGCTGATGCTCCACATCGCAAAGACTGGTGAGTACCTATGTTCATCTCTCTGTGTGTTTCTGAGTGTCTCTGTATATGAAGGTCTCATCAATAATGTAACATGTTTACAGTTCTGATAATAAAACCAGGGCTTCTGCTGAATGAGGCAGTTTCTGTACCACTTCTATCTCCAAGTCAGTAATAAAGTTGCTGAATGAGAGGCCAGATAGAACCTCCATGCTGGTGCAATAAGTTGATGATGCAGTCATACGATAACAAAGACACATTTGAACCTGACAACTTACTGATGCTTCTGAGCAGAAGAGGACGTTATGTGGATATTGGGGGTCAGAATTCCAGTTCTCACTTGTGTAGCATAGGTTATAAGTCTGTGTCTTTCACACAACTGGTTTCACACTATTTTTAAAGCAATTTCCATGATACTCAGTAGATTCAAATCTCAGTGTAATGAGAACATGATGGAGGGGTGGGGCTAAAGTCTAGGAACAAGGAGGCAGCAGTGATATGGGTCAAACACAGATGATATCATTCCTAGAACAGAGATATTCTGCCTAAAGTAGAAAAGAGTAAGACCAGAAGGCTGGAGGGATGTGAACTGAATAGCAGAACAGATAATAAAACTCATGATTTAGGAGTACCCAAAGGAATACTCTAAACAGTATATGAACCCTGGCTTTTCTTAGGATGCCCTGATTTACCTTCTGACACTTGTTCATGTCAAAGGCTATGGGAAGCTTCAACACCAGCTTGGGAGGACGCTTCATTTTGGTGGGTTTCTCAGACTGGCCTCACCTAGAACTCATCTTCTTTATTTATATTTTGATTTTCTACTCTCTGACTCTCTTTGGCAACACCACCATCATCGCTCTCTCCCAAATGGACGTTCGACTGCACACTCCCATGTACTTCTTCCTCTCCCACCTCTCCTTCCTGGACCTCTGCTTCACCACCAGCACCGTGCCCCAGCTCCTGATCAACCTCCATGGACTTGACAGGACCATCAGCTATGGTGGATGTGTGGCCCAGCTGTTCACATCTCTTTCTCTGGGCTCCACAGAGAGTTTGGTCCTGGTGGTGATGGCCTTTGACCGCTATGCTGCTGTGTGTCGTCCCCTGCACTACACGGCCATCATGCACCCCCTTCTCTGCCAGACATTGGCTATTGTCTCCTGGATGGGAGGCCTCTTGAACTCTCTGATCCAGACAAGTCTCATGATGGCCATGCGCCTCTGTGGCCATCGAATGAATCACTTCTTCTGTGAGATGCCTGCGTTTCTCAAGTTGGCCTGTGAGGACACGGGAAGAACAGAGGCCAAGATGTTTGTGGCCAGAGTGGTGATTGTTGCGGTTCCAGCCATGCTCATTCTAGGCTCCTATGCACAGATTGCCAGGGCAGTGCTGAAGGTCAAGTCAATGGCTGCATGCAGAAAGGCCACAGGGACTTGTGGGTCCCACCTCCTGGTGGTTTCTCTGTTTTATGGCTCAGCCACCTACACGTACTTACAACCCAAAGGCAGCTATTCTGAGAGCAAAGGGAAGTTTGTTGCCCTTTTTTATACCATCATCACCCCCATGCTCAACCCTCTAATTTATACTCTGAGGAACAAGGATGTGAAGGGGGCTCTGTGGAGGGTGCTGAGGAGAGCCACAGCCACAGGGTAGAAAGGAAAGATGATCAGTGAAACATTTTGTAACCTTTAAGTCCAGAGGGTTTCAGTGGGAAAAGGGGCTGGGTGTTAAACAAGTACAACTAATTATGTACATTCATGAAACTGTCAAAGCATATAAAACAGAAACACAAAAACAATCCTGGGCTTGCAAGATGGCTCAGCAGACAAACGCACTTGCAGCCAAACCTGCTGATCTGAGTTTTATTCCTGAATTCCCCATGGTGGAAAGAGATAGACAAGTCTTCTGACTGTGTGTAAGTACATGCATGTGTGTGTGTGTGTGTGTGTGTGTGTGTGTATACAATAAATAAATTAACACAATAAAATAAAGCAAAATAAAACTTTCCCTAGGAGGCACAAGACTTCCCTAGTTTGGAAGTTGGGTGGGAATCTGCTCTCTCTGTTACTGTCTGCATCACTGCTCAGCAAGGATAAATGTGCATTCAGGCACAACTTCCCATAGAAGGAGACTGGGAGAGGTTTCTGTGAGCACTTGAGGAAATGGACTGGGTTCTCGGCAGGGAAGCCTGTACTGTGAGCACTCATGGGAACCGGATTGGTTCTTGGCAAGTTTGAGTGTCAGAGAACTTTTCATTCTGAAGTGCGACACTCAAAGTCACATTCCCAATGTTGTGTCACACAGTGGACACTGTGAGCCCAGGCAGAGGGCATGACTTCACTCTGACTTTCTGTATTTTCATTTTAAATTTAATATCCATACATTCATATGCTGTGTTTTGATCAAATCCACCCACAGTTCCTCCTTCCAATTTCTCCCCCTTTTCTCAACACTACTTTTCTCTCCTAACTTAATGTCTTTATGAAAATTTAAAGCACAGTGTATCCATGTAGGACCCCATGAAAGTGAATGGTTGTAGAACCTCAGGACTATGTGGGGCATCAATATCACCCCATTTTCCTTTATGTATTATATCCCCTCTGGCTTCAGTCATAACTCAGGGTCTCTTCTCAAGGCTTCTTACATTTGGGCTTCCCATTTTTTGCTTGGAATAAAGAAGCTGATGATGAGCAGAGCTACTTCGTGTAGCATGTGAATTTCAGAGATGGGCTCATTTATCCTCTTGGAGAAAAAGGCAAAACCATTTATTGCACACACTGCAACAAAGCAAGGCAAGAACAATCTTATAGAACTGTATCTGTTACAGCAACTAACTTTCTTCTCCAGTTAGATACAGATGAGAACAGGAAAAATGATTATACAAAGAGTGAAGTAAGAGAAATATTCAAAGAACTCCATAGTTTATATATGTCCTGATGCATAAATTTATATAGAATAAAATCTGTATTTTCATGAAAATTAGTAATTGAAGTTAAAAATAATCAGAGGAATAGGCTTCTATTTACTGTTTGACCAGACACATGGAAGTTGATTTGGGGGCTCCGTTTCACTTCTCTTCATCTCTGTTTTCTTTGACAACCAGATTTTCATTACTTTGTTTACTTCCATGTATTTAAATAGTGGTTTCTGTTTAAAAGTGCAGCTATCTCAGTCAATAGACTTTTGCAAGCATGATAAATTTTTTGTTAACTGAATCATGTTTGTTATAAAAATATTTCACTAATTTTGCTTATGTTTGGAACTTATTTTACATATCATGTCATTAATCCTTTCTCAGCATTACCAATTTTGTTACATTTTGTTGTATTCTTTGATTGATGCAAAAATACAGTTCTCGACTCAAAAGGTGTTTTGTGAATTTCCTGGGCAGATGTGAGCAAACATCTGTTAACCTAAGATAGAGCAACCATGACAAACCAAAGAAGTTGTCTCACCCAACTCTGCCTTAGCAAAGCAGGGAATTTATTTGGGGTTACTTACAGGAGTGTGGCTGGCTCAAAGGCATTACCAAAAAGCCCACCCCAGTATGGGTGATGACTCGGGAAACCACATCCTGGACTTCCCAGCACAGTGTGCAGGTGTCTGAGCCAGTCAGACACAATCTCTTCTCCCTAGCAGTTGTCTCTGCTCATGTAAACTTGGGGAAGACTGTTGTAAATCTTGTTAGTTTCAGGAACTTCTTGAGATTTGTTTTTTTTGGTTTACTTTCTGAGCCTTAAGGAACCTCTTTCTATAGTCAAGTAGGGAAAGTTTGAATGCAGAGGAAATAACTACAAAAAGACTGCACCTTCTCTTTTGGGGCTGACATTCATTGTGCTCCCTCATCTCCAGCTGTTCCTGAACCTTGAAGGGAGTGATATGAATGTTTGGAAGTTTTAGTCCATTTACAACTTAGTATTGGGCCACTGTGCCAGAGCAATGGTTACTTGGTTTCAGAAGCACATGAAGTTGTGTATCTACTTTGTACTTCTTGATGCAAAAGAGAAGTCTCCCTCCATGAACAATTGAGCCTAATAGTAGTAATGATCTATAACTACACACACACACACACACACACACACACACACACAAATGCGAAATGTTTAGAAGCTAATTTGCCAGCTACTTTATGTTCACTTAAGAAAGTAATAGTAGGAGCATCCTCACTGGGACCTCTGACTTTCTCCTTCTGGCTTATTGTACCTTTTGTGATTCCTGTGGTTTTAAGGAATAGACCCCAAATTCAGCTCAAAAGCAATTCACCCAAAACAGCCGTGCTACCATTGCACCTGAAGACAAAGCTTGTCTGGCATTTTGGAAATGAAGCACATGGTGTCGATAGCTGAGTGGAACTGGAGGTGACAGTTCTCCTCCAGAAGTCAATGTGGTGCCTTCTAGCTCTACAAAAGGCAACTGAAAAGGAGGAGCAACCAGTTTAGTCCTAGCTTTACTCTCCATGTCTGATAGCCAAAACCTGTAATGTCTTCAGCTTTATGCACCATCTACATCTAGCATCCACCAACACCATTAGCAATAGTGTTATAATATATGTGGCCTCAAGGACCTTCTCGGGCCAATAACTCAGAAAAGTAGCCCATTCTTCTTATTGGAATTTTTACCCAACAACCTCAAGGCTCCTAGGAATGCCTTTTCTCACTTTTGTGTGGTGTTTTTGCCTAGCTCTTTAAATGATATCTGTATAGTTCTTACAAATGCCTTTACAAACCAGTGAGATGCTCAAAAGTTTTACAATATGCAATGAAACCTTTTTACAGAGAGTGGGCAGGATCTCTGAAGGCCTACCATCATCCGTTTTTAATGAGTGCCAGTTGGTGTTGAGTGTCTAGTGGGATATCTTAAGAGAAATACTGGTAAAGTGTAGTACAGTACACAGGGATCTCATCACTGCTGCTGATCATTTGATTGTTGGGGACAGCAGTTTGGATAGAAGGCACCACCCCACAAACCATCTTCATCCTGGGGTACTCTGCTGACACAAGGCCAATGTGCATTGCACTTCCCATGGTGATCTTGGCAGGGCCAACTTGTGATGCTCATGCTGGCTCAGTCCCAAGTGCTGCATTCTGACCTGTTATGCCTCCTTCTAGAGCTGAACCCTCAGATCCGACTGGCCACAGATCAGCACTGTTGTCCTTGGCTTCCATTTGGCTGCTGCAAGGGCCCTAGGCAGAGAAAACGATCTGTGACTTTTATTTTTCATGTACTACATGCTCTAGGGATATCTGTCCACTTTAAGACAGGTTTATTATTTTCTCCTGTGAAGTATTGGTAGTCTTTACATTTTCCAGAAGCTCCCAAGCACAGCATTGGGCTGTCTGTCAACTTTTCACCTAGGCATTTCAGTTGACACACAGTGATGAAAAAAATCAATATCTTCAATTTTAGCTTTGTTTTTGAGCAAAATCAGGGTATAAGAGAAGAACTACTAATTTTGAAGTAGAATTTGCATGAGAGCAACACAAAGCATCAGATTTTAGTTGGACAAATAATCCACATTCATGTGAGCAAATTTACAATGGAAATTCCTTGGAAAGAAGACATTCGGATGATGGTGAACTTGTTTGGGTTATGGAAGACATGGAATATGGTCTGATAGAAAGGCTTATTCAATTTGGGTCAAAGTAGGGAATATGAGGAATATACCGACTCAGATTTGCACAAGTTGTATGAAAAGATGTGTTTTGAGGTCCTCTTTGGGTCACTTTTGATGGGGCAGTGTATAAGGGATAGAAAGAACTGAAGATAGCAGATAGATCCTGGAGAACCAGTCAACTAATTGTAATTGGCTCAGGGGCTTCCAGAGGTCTCCAAGGCCACACTTGTATAAACAGTCATGTTTCCCCTTCTATTAATGAGGCCTAGGCAATGTCCCAAGGGTGGACATGGTATAGTCTGCCTTAAGGTCAGGTTCTGTCTAGGGCCAGTTGCCTATGGTGAGAGGCTTCAGAAAACAATATAGGCTATTTCCTGCCCCTTAGTTATGGGCCTCAGCAGGTGAGCCTGCTGGGTGAGGTGGCCTCATGAAAGAATGATTTCTTCAGGACCAGAGCTGTGATCCAGCCTGCCATACCACAGATGCAGTTGGGACTGAAGAGAAACGCTTCTAGATGACATCGGTGTGGAATGGATTCCATATTTACTAGAAGCCAGCAGGATTGAGGGAAGTAAACCCAATTTCCTCCCCAGGACTGTGGTGAGTAAGACTCGGTGGGATTCTCTGGATTCACAGACTTTCTAAATCTCACTATTTTGATGCCTAGGATCTAAGATGTAAACCAAATTGTAGACATCAGAACCAGGAGACAGATCACAACCAGGGTCAAAGCTGCTGAAAATAAGCAAAGAACAGTTTATTAGAGTAGCTGAGGATGGATTCTTATTTGGGGTCAGTGTTTCGTGTGGGGCATCAGAGTTTAATATGTAATTAGTTCATTAAGTCTTTGAATTTTAGTTAAGCTGACAAGACCCTTTATTTTCTGATCTTTTACTACAAAATGTTAGTGTGTTGTTGTTAAATATTTCATCAAAGAGTTTGAAGATCAGCCTAAATGCTATAAGATAGAATGGATATGGTGTGATTTTTCTGGTGGTGTGGGCAGGAGAGAGTGATTGAGTCTGTACAAGCACAGACTGGTGCAGAAAAAGTGTAGGATGATTTGGTGCCTGCTCAGCTTTTGTTGAGAGTCCGGTTCTCCAGAGGCTGAAGAGAGAGTTACATATAGAGGTGTAAAAGGAGGTACAGCACTGAGTTCAAATTGAAAGATGGATGCTTTAGTAATGAGGGTGTTGACCAAGGAATCTGCCAGACCCCTCTTGTCTTCAGACATAGGATTCTGTTGGTTATTTTTTCTCAAAGGTAGCTCCACTACAGTCAATGTTATTAACTCAGTGCATTGGTATGAAGGATATTTTTTATCTTATCAGATATCAAGTACTTTCCTACTGACAGTGTAGGTTGGTGGTAGAATCCCTGCCAAATGTGTGGGGAGTCTTGGGACTGATTCCCAGCACTGCAAACTAGTTTATTATTTATGGAAGCCACAAATATCCACACACATCCACACACATATCCAGGCAGACATACTGGGAGATAAACAGAGGCTCTTGAGGATCTCAGTCAAGAGTTTCAAACACACAAATATCAAGTTTCTTTATGGTTCTTAAAGAGATTACGAGTAAGGTTTGCATTTTAAAAGACAATTTAAAAGTAGAAACGTGCACTTTGGGACTGCCATTCTTAGAATTTCTCAGGGTTGCTTTCTTGTTTTATATTTAGCCATAGTTTGATCTGTGCTACATTTCAGGCATTGGGCCTCATTCTGCCCTGTGAAGAACAAAGGCCATCCCCTTTTCTGTATGAGAAATATTTAAGCTTGTATATAAGCCACACTCCCACTTTTAAGCATCCTGGTTTTTAATCTAAAATGTGCAATGAAGACATCCAGGATGCCTTCAGATGGCTAGTCGGTGTGACATCCTCCAACCAGCACAGAAGCATTGGCTAGTATACTTTAAAAACAAATACGAAAATACAGAGGGATCCTCTGTCAATCTTAAAGAGCTGCTTAGGAGCCACCAGGAACCAGTTATATCAGCCTGACCTAATTTTCTCCGTTTGCTGGAATGAGATACGGGAAATTCTTAAGGAAATAGTCATTTTGAAACTTCCACTTCCACTGGAGGACCATGGGATCTGTTATAGTTTACATAGTGTTTCTTTCAGTGCAGGGAGGACTGTTGTTTTTTTGAAAGGAGCCTTGTGATTATTGTGTGTGAGCTCATCCTGAGAACTTTCTCACCCTTCTCAGCTGTGTGCACTAGAGCTATTGGCACAAAGCCAAATTCTGCCCATCTTCCCAGCCAGGATCCCAGGGAAAGGTGGAGGCATTTGTAATACGTCATAAATGCAATGACTGGTTCCTAAGCAGTAGAAGTGTGTCAAATGCAGGCACGGTGGAGTCACCTGTGGTGGACACAGGGTGTCCTTAACATCAGTTTAATGAGGGCTTTAAGATGCCACAGCTGATCTTGGATGTTTAGTTCTGAAGATCAATCCATCCCATTTTCCAAATCTGGCTTCTTTCTCTTACAGTGTCTCAGTTGCCAGTGGCGGTATCTGCTCTTGTCATTGTTGAACTCAGTTTTGTGAATGGTGTTTGATAGTTGCAGCCTTATCCTTTGCCTGTGGAAATACATTTCTTCCAGCACTGCTTATGTGAGAGACTATCCTTTATTCTTTATGTCTTTCTGGTGTCCTTAGAAAATAGCAGTTGACTGTGTGCTAAGATTTGTTCCTGGCCTCGCTCTTCCATTCCAGTGACTGATGTGTTCTTTATAGTTCTTAAAACTACTGTTGCTTTGTAATGTACTTGGAAGTGTGGTGTATCTAACTGTTTTTCTTTCTTGGAGTTAATGTGGGGTTGCCGTCTACATTCTTGCGAACTAGTTGGAAGTTCTGCAGTTTGGGTGTGCTCCATTATGCAGTTGCCCAACTGTGACTGAGAGAGGTAAAGTGTTCCAGCTGTCTCTGTGGGTATTTGTTGGAGAGGAGAGTACTGTCAATGCTAATAATAAGTCTTTACTGTATACGCATTTAGAAAGACTATTTTCCTTTTTCAATTTAAATTTCTATTTTTGAGACTTTCACAAATGAGTAACGTATTTATTTCATTTTCATGTCTCTTTCTCCCCACTCCAACTTCTCCCATGCTCCCACTCCCTCTCAAATTCATGACCTCTTATCCTTTGATTGTTATTGTTTTATACACACACGTACACTCTACTGGGTCTTTTTAGTGCTCTTTGCATGTATGTGGTAAACAAACCTTTTCATGCTTATTTTTGCTTTAAATAAACAAGACGTTGGATGCTGGAGAAATTTAAAGCCCAGTAGAGAGCTGATAGGCCCTTTCCTGCATCCTGGCTTCCTTGAGCAGAGCACAAGCAGCCAGGCTGTCAATCAATGACCGCCGGTCAGACTTCCCTCACGGCAGCTCAGTCCTGAACACACCGCAGACGCTTCGAGGAAACCATACCACCATTCCTGCTGCTTATTCCAGGTCTATTTCTTTTAAGAACCTTAAACTAGATTTTGTATTTTTGCCATCACAAGCCTTGGAAAAATCTACCAATCACTTTCACTCAGGGCAGAAGGAACGAACTTCCCTTGATCACCCCCAAGAAGGGCAGTTGCAGCCTGCTACCTTCTGCTCCCTACTGCAGCCTGCTGCTGCCTCCCACTGCTGCTCACTGGTGCTGGAAGCTAAGGATTACATAGGCATGAAGTGCCGGGGCCACTGGTAGTGAAAGCCCAATGCTGCTGAGATTCCAATCATGGGATCTATAGCTATAAGGTCAGATCCTCTTTTCCCACTTTTTATTAAAAATAGTTTTTTTTCTCACATAATATATCCTGCTTATGATTTCCCCTCCTTCTGTTCCTTCCATTTCTTCTCCACCTCCCCTCCCATCCAGATCCACTGTGCCCTTTCTGTCTCTCTTTAGAAAACAGGCTTCTCGGGGAGAATAATAAAACATAACATAATATAATAAAGTAAAACAAAAACTAACTCACCAGAATAGGATAAAGCAGATAGATAGAAGGAAAAGAGCTCGAGACACAAGAAACAGAGACAGACACAGAAACCACACTCAGGAATCATAGAAAAACACTAAATTGGAAGCCATAATATATATGCAAAGAACCTGTAGGGTAAGAAAATGGACAAATATATATTCATAAATAAAATTAAAATTAAAAATAAGATTTAAAAAATTCTCTGACATGACATTAGGAATCAAAGACCCTCCACAGATGCCACTGAGTTCACTTTCTGCTGACATCCACTGCTGGGCACGCAGCCTCCCCTTAAGAGTGGTTGTTTCCCCAGAGAGACTCCCTTGGAGAGAACTAAATTTTCATTTGCAAGTGGTTATTAATTGAAGATGGCTTCTAGGTGGCCCCCATCCCTAACCCAGAAGCCATAAGGTTGACTTCTGAAGCCTGGAGTCCCTAGGTTTTAGGGTTTGGGGCTTTATGTTTCTGGGACTGCCCATTTAGTCCCCGGCGTCTCCTGAGTGTTGCCAGCCCTGGGTAGAGCATCTAGCTGATAGCAGCAAATGTTGAATACTAAATTTCATGCCTCTGCTTCAAAATTATCCAAGGTTTTATTCATTAAAATGATCACTACTGATGTAAGTAAGGCTCTGAGCTTTATCATATTGAAATATCTTGGCTCATTGTTCATTTGTTTATCATATTAGAATTATAGTGCTAAGCTTTGCTGATTGGAAGTATATTAGTTGGAGGGTGGAGACAGGCCTCAGTGGTTAAGAACGCTTGTTGCTTTTACAGAGGACCTGGGTTCAATTCCCAGTACCCACAGTCACCTGTCATTCTGGCTCTAGGGGATTCAATGCCCTCTTCTGAACTCCGTGGGCATCAGCCATACATAACACACATACAGAAATACATGCAGACAAAACACACATACACAAAATTAAAAAATGAAAAGTGGTATTCATTTATATATGCCACAATATAAGATCATTGTTAGAAGTATACAATGGGAGTGAACAAAAACCCTATGCCACTAAGTGAGGAACATTTGTGTACATCAGAGATGCTGCCAGGGTTAAAAATGCATGCATTCATTCATTCATCCAGTCAGTTAGTCAATAAGATTGTTGTTTTCCAGTTTCTGCAGTGAAAGTTGGACATCACGATGCCAAGTGAACTATGAAGCCTAATTTGCACAAGTTAACTGCTAATTATGAAGGCAGAGCAGTGTTAACAGTGAGCACAAACAAATGTATGATGCATTATTTCATGTCGCCACCACCCAAATTGCTTCTTTGTTTTACAGGTAACTGAGCTCAGACTCACAGAAGTGAGTGCTTCAGAGCAGGAGGCCCAGCTGGCCCATGCTAGGGTTGTTCTCTGGGGCCATGATACAGACCTAAAGACAGTGAGTTCAGCATTGACCCATTGATGGTAATATTCCACTTCGCCAAACTTGCCAAAAATGGATTAGTTCAGTTCACAGAATCGCCTCATGCTAGTTGTAGGCTAGACTTTGGAAGGGTGTTCTGTTTCTCTCTCCTTGGCAAGCTTTTATAGAACCTTACTTATATTTCTATAAGACGCGCCTATCTTTTGAGGAGAGTGATAGTCTATGCCTCTCACGCCTCCACCACTTACCGGTGTGTTAGCCGTTAATCTGCAGGCTTAGAGGAAATTAGCTTTCATGAGCTCTAAAAAGATAAATGCACATGTTGCACTGAAGAAAATTTATTCAACAGCCATGGTGCATCTTGAATGAAAGCAGCATTCACTTTGGCATCCTCAGTGCCATAAAGGCATGAAAATGTTTATTCATTATTTGTTATTTCTGTGATATACACTAATGCTTATTTTTATATTTACCTTGTCCTCTACTACAGAGGAGCGCCCAGAGAGACAAAGATGTGTGGCATGAATATCATCAAGTGAACAGGAGGATCTAGAAGGAAATGGTTTTAGAAAGGGCTTGGATAGAGAGGAGAAAACTGCTTTTTCTGTGGAGCTGAATTATGGACATTTTTAGCTGAAGAAGCAGGGTCAAGGGAGGCCATCCTTCTTACTAATAATAAGGAACACATTTCTTTGTATTTCCCCCCCAAAGAAATGAAACTGCTTCTCAGTCTTCTGTGACAGATGGCAGATACTGTGAGTGGGGCTTCTATCCATGGTGCAGAAGGAGGCAAATGAGGACCCAAGGGTCAAAATTGTGATTGCCACCTGGCTGAGCCTGGGTTCAAACTGAAATGAGCTAACAAACAGGCCAAAGAAGGAACCAAAGATAACAACATAGAGCACTTATGGTATGACGGAGACCTTATATTTTCAAAGCACTTCCTTACTCTGGAATAAGAAAGGTTGGATCCATAACACTGAAGGGCCAGGCTAAAGTCTTAGAACAATTAGCTGAGCTATAGTTCAAATAAAAATGATGTCGTTCCTAATCTAGAGAGGTTCATTTTTTAATTGATTTTTATTGAGCTCTACATTTTTCTCTGTTCCCCTCCCTGCCTCTCCCCCCACCCTTCAACCCTCCCCTAAAGTCCCCATGCTCCCAATTTACTCAGGAGATCTTGTCTTTTTCTACTTCCCATGTAGATTAGATCTATGTAAGCCCAGAGAGGTTCATTTTATAGAAGAGAAAAGTAAGAATAAAAAACTGAATAAAACAGAGTTGAATAATAAAACAGATGACTTAGGGTTGATGGAAGAATGCTGTGAACAATGTCTTAATGCATTTTCTTCAACAGATACCCTGAACTGTGTCCCGCTGTTGTGCAGGTCAAAGGCTATGGGCGACTTCAATGCCAGTTTGGGCAAAGGCTTCATTTTGGTGGGCTTCTCTGACTGGCCTCAATTGGAACTCATTCTTTTTATCTACGTTTTGATTTTCTACTCCTTAACTCTCTTTGGCAACACCACCATCATTGCCCTGTCACACGTGGACGCCCGACTGCACACACCTATGTACTTCTTCCTCTCCCACCTCTCCTTCCTGGACCTCTGCTACACCACCAGCACCGTGCCCCAGCTCCTGATCAATATTGAGGGACATGACCACACCATCACATACGGAAGGTGTGTGGCTCAGCTCTTCAGTGTCCTTGCCCTGGGCTCCACGGAAAGCATGCTTCTAGTGGTGATGGCCTTTGACCGCTATGCCGCTGTGTGCCGTCCCCTCCTCTACACCACCATCGTGCACCCGCTTCTGTGCCAGGCATTGGCCATCTCATCATGGGTAGCAGGCCTTGCCAACTCTCTGATTCAGACAGGCCTCATGATGGCCATGCCTCTCTGTGGCTATCGACTGAATCACTTCTTCTGTGAGATGCCTGTGTTCCTCAAGCTGGCTTGCAAGGACACAGCTGGAACAGAGGCCAAGATGTTTGTGGCCAGAGCCATAATCTTGGTTTTCCCTGCGACACTGATTCTAGGATCCTATGCACACATTGCTAGGGCTGTGTTAAAAGTCAAGTCAATATCTGGCCGCAGAAAAGCTTTTGGGACTTGTGGGTCCCACCTGCTGGTGGTTTCTATGTTTTATGGCTCAACCATCTACACATACTTGCAGCCAAATGACAGTTATTCTGAGAACGAGGGAAAGTTTGTTGCCCTTTTTTATACCATAGTTACTCCCATGCTCAACCCTCTGATTTACTCCCTGAGAAACAAGGATGTGAAGGGGGCTCTGTGGAAGGTACTCGGAAGAGGCATAGAATCAAGGTAGTAAAAAGCATTTTCTTTCTGTGATGGCTCCAGGATAATTGAGCCCATTGGTCTCTAGAAAACAATCCTTATGGGCTTGTTGGAGAAGAAAGTTTCACTGGAAAAGAGAGGGAGATGGAAGAAGATAACAAGGGGCAAAAGTGATCAAAATTCAGTATACGCATTTATGAAGTTGTCAAAAATAATAAATACATCATCAGTAGGTAGCAAGGCTTGGTGCCTTTCGCGTGGGAAGTTGGAGCGAGGTGCTCATGCACTGCCTTTCAGGTCATTCTTGGTCACTGCTCAGCAGTGGCTAAGTGCTGATCGCATCACGGCGTCCCCAAACAAAAATGCGAGTTGGAAAAGAGTACACAGTGAGCAGTTATGGAGAGAATTAATTCTTTTTTAAAGTCATACTTTTTATTGTTTTTATTGAGCTATATATCTTTCTCTGCTCCCCTCCCTCCCCAATCCCCTTCTACCCTCTCCCATGATCTCCACAGGCCCAATTCACTCAGGAGATCTTGTTTTCTTCTAGATTAGATCCATGTATGTCTCTCTTAGGGTCCTCTTTGTTCTCTAGATTCTCTGGGGTTGTGAATTGTAGACTGCTTTTGCTTTGCTTTATGTCTAAAAGCCACTTATGAATGAGTACATATGATATTTGTCTTTCTGGGTCTGGGTTACCTCACTCAATATGAAGTTTTCTAGATAGATCCATCCATTTGCCTGCAAATTTCTTTTTTTTCCATATTCTTTTATTTTTTCCATTCAAAAAAAATTTACATTTCCTCCCCTTCTCCCAGTCCCCTCCTGCTCTCCCCACTCCTCCTCCCTCCCCCTGCTTCCTTAAAAGAGGGCATGGTGCCCTGCCCTGTGGGAAGTACAAGGCCCTCCCCCCCATCCTGGCCTAGGAGGTGTGCATCCAAATAGACTAGGTTCCCAAAAAGATAATACATGCAGAAGAGATAGGTCCTAGTGTCATTGTTGATGGCTTCTCAGTCTGCCCCCATTGGCAGCCACATTCAGAGAGTCCGGTTTGATCATATGCTTGTTCAGTCCCAGTCCAGCTGGATTTGGTGAGCTCCCATTAGATCAGGCACACTGTTTCAGTGGGTGGTCCAGCCCCTCACGGTCCTAACTTCCTTCCTCATCTTCTCCCACCTTCTGCTCTTTGACTGGACTTTGGGAGCTCAGTCCATTGCTCTGATGTGAATGTGGGTCTCTGTCTCTATCTCCATCCATCGGACGAAATTTCTATGGTGGTGATCAAGATATTCATCAGTGTGACTATGGGACAATGCTAGTTCTGGCAACCTCTCCTCTGCTGCCCAAGTACCTAGCTGGGGACATCCCTGTGGACACCTGGGATCTCCTCTAGAGCCAAGTATCTTGCCAGTCCTAAAATGACTCCCTCCATGTAGATATCTTATTCCCTTCTCCAATATCCACCTTTTCTCCATCTCCAAACTCCCAGTCCCCCAAGCTCTCCCCAGTCCTTCCCTTCTCTCTTCTCCTTCCCCCTCTCCCCTTCCCCACCCCCTACCTCCCACCTCTATCCCCACCCCCGTGCTCCCAACTTTTGCCTTTGCCTGCAAATTTCAAGGTTTCATTATTTATTTCCACTGTGTAGTATTTCCTTCTATAAATGTACTACATTTTCTTTATCCATTCTTCAGTTGAGGGGCATCTAGGTTGTTTCCAGGTACTGGCTATTATAAATAATGCTGATATGAACATAGTTGAACACATGTTCTTGTGGCATAATTGAGCATCCTTTGGGTATATACCCAAAAGTGGTATTGCTGGGTCTTGAGGTAGATTGTTTCCTAATTTTCTGAGAAAACACCATACTGATTTCCAAAGCATCTGTACCAGCTTGCACTCCTCCCACCAGCAATTAAGGATTCATTTATCCCACAGCCTCTCCAGCATCAGTTGTCATCAGTGTTTTTGATCTTGGCAATTCTCACAGGTGTAAGATGGAATCTCAGAGTTGTTTTGATTTGCATTTCTCTGATGACTAAGGATGTTGAGTATTTCCTTAAGTGTCTTTCAGCCATTTTAGATTCCTCTGTTGAGAATTCTCTGTTTAGGTCTGTACTCCATTTTTTTTTTGGATTATTTGTTTTTTTGATGACCAATTTCTTGAGTTCTTTGTATATTTTGGAGATCAGCCCTCTGTCTGATGTGGGGTTGGTGAAGATCTTTTCCCATTCTGTAGTGTGCCATTTTGTCTTGTTGACTGTGTCCTTTGCTTTACAGAAGCTTCTCAGCTTCAGGATGTCCCGTTTATTAATTGTTGCTCTCAGTGTCTGTGCTAATGGGGTTATATTTAGTAAGTGTTCTCCTGTGCCAGTGCATTCAAGTGTACTTCCCATGTTCTCTTCTATGAGGTTCAGTGTGATTTGTTTTATGTTGAGGTCTTTGATCCATTTAGACTTGAGTCTTGTGCATGCCAATAGATATGGATCTATTTTCATTCTTCTACATGTTGATATCCAGTTATGCCAAAACCATTTGTTGAATCTGCTTTCTTTTCTCCATTTCATATTTTTTGCTTCTTTTCAAAAATCAGGTTTGTAGTGTGTAGATTGATATCCAGGTTTTCGATTTGATTTCATTGATCCTCCTATCTGTTTTTATGCCAATACCAGGTTGTTTTCAGTACTGTAGCTCTGTAGTAGAGTTTGAAGTCAGGGATTGTGAAGCACAGAAGTTCCTTTATTGTACAGGATTGCTTAGAAACAATCATTAAAAGTATCCCCCCCCAAAAAAAACCAAGGACAAGATGGTTTCAGAGCAGAATTCTACAAGATTTCCAAAGAAGAACTAATACCAATATTCCTCAAATTGTTCCATACATTAGAAACAGAAGGAATATTGCCAAACTCCTTTTACAAGGCTACAGTTACCTTGATACCTAAATTACACAAAGACATTACTAAGATAGAGAATTACAGACCAATTTCATGTATGAACATTGATGCAAAAATACTCAATAAAATACTGGCAAACTGAATCCAAGAACACGTCAGGAAAATCATCCACCATGACCAAGTAGGCTGCATCCCAGAGATGCAGGCATGATTCAACATACAAAAATCTGTCAATATAATCCACCATATAAACAAACTGAAAGCAAAAAATCACATGATCATTTCATTGGATGCTAAAAAAGCCTTCGACAAAATTCAACACTTCTTCATGATAAAGGTCTTTGAGAGAGCATGGATACAAGGAACATACCTAAACATAATAAAGGCAATACACACCACGCCAACAGTCAACATCAAACTAAATAGAGAGAAACTTAAAGTGATACCACTGAATTCAGGAATAAGACAAGGTTGTCCACTCTCTCCATATCTATTCAATATAGTTCTTGAAGTTCTAGATAGAGCAATATGACAAAAAAGGAAATCAAGGGGACACAAATTGGAAAAGAAGAATTCAAACTCTCACTCTGTGCTGATGATATGATAGTTTACATAAGTGACCCCAAAAGTTCTACCAAGGAACTCCTACCAACTCATAAACACCTTCAGTAATGTAGCAGGATACAAGATTAACTCAAAAAAGTCAGTAATCCTTCTTTATACAGATGATAAATGGGCTGAGAAACATCATCCTTTACAATAGCCACAAATAACATAAAATATCTCAGAGTAACTCTAACCAAACAAGTGGAAGATCTGTGTGACAAGAACTTTAAATCTTTCAAAAAAGAAATTGAAGAAGACACCAGAAAATGGAAAGATCTCCCATGCTCTTGGTTAGGTAGAATTAAAATAGCAAAAATGGCAGTCTTACCAAAAGCAATCTACAGATTCAATGAAATGCCCATCAAAATTCTTCACAGACCTTGAAAGAACAATACTCAAAAAAAAAAACCCAGGAGAGAACTAATTCTAAATGACTCTTTGCAAAGTTGATCATAATGTGCTGTTGAATATTTGACAGTATAATCCAAGTCAGAGGACATGAATTTATTGGGTTGTTTTTTTTTTTTTTTTGGTTTTGCTTTTTTCTCGTTTTTTTTTTTTTTTTTTTTTTTGGTGAACCTGTCAAATTCTTGCTGTATCAGAGTCCATTTCAAAGGTTTCTTGTAGTGTTTACTGTTCTATGGTACTTGGAGAAAATTATCAGATCATGAACAGAGTCATTTTATAGAGTATGTGACTTTCAAACAGGCTCATTTATTTAAGCAGAGAAATTTCAAAATCTTCTAGTGACACACTTCCTCCTGTAAGGCCATACCTCTTAATCCTTCCCAAACAGTTCCATCAACTTCAGACCATATATCCAAACATATGAATCTAGGGAACCAAGGTCACACCACACCTTCCCATTGATGACCTTGGTATGTGTGCTGAAAATCCTAGGATTTTGCCGTCACATATTCTTATGCTTACACCTTTCTAGAGCTCTGAGTGATCAAAGCATCAACCTTACCTTAATCTTTGTTTTCTTTTCTGAAATAAGCATGATATGAACCACTTTATCAGCACTTGATGTGTAGTGTCTATGCAATAAATGTTAATTTCCATTTCTTGTTCTTTTTGAAGGGAAAATAAAATAGCCTAGAATCTTTTTTCTCAAACACACACACACACACACGAGTGGAGAGAGTGAATATGATCAGATTATGCACATGTTTGGAATTGTTAATAATTCACAATTGAATAATAAAAAATTTAATATTTAAGTAATATTAAATTGAATAATACAATTTAATAATAAAATGATAAATAATTAACTAGACATTTATAATAACTTATATTATAAACTAATGATTTTATATTATATAATACAGCATGTATTACATAAGATGTAATAATAATGTTTAAGAATAAACCAACAGACCTAGAATTGGTAATTGATTGTCTTTTATTCTGACCAATCCCAACTGAGTGCCATCCATTTTCAACAAAACAGCTATTCAATTCTAATCCTTTCAGAGAACAGAAAGGGAAAACTACTCACCCCATTTTCTTGTGCCTTCATAATCCCAATGCAAAACAAATCAAGGATACTACTGACCTAAATGTGGATCAAGCTATTTTTCAATATAAAAGAATACTGACCAGAATGTAAGTCAATTTATTTTCAATATAGAAGCAAGGTCCTCGATAAGATGTTAGTAAGTTGAATTCAGATAGATATAAACCAACTTTAAAAACAGTTAAAATGCATTTATTACAACAGTAAAGTGACATGTCAGCATTGGACCTTATGTGTAACTTGTGACACCAATAGAAGTAGTGATAGATATCACAGCATTACCTAGGGTGGGGAAGAAAAATCCTTTGTGAACAGTCAGCACCAATTCATGACAAAAAGTCACAGCAAGCTTAGAAGAGATGCTGTAGGTGAGCTCAGTCTTTGTCTAACATTTCCCACCGTCGTACTGATGAAGTGCTGGCGTCTTTCATATGATAACAAGGTAGAGAACCTTCTTCTTTTCAACTCTGTATTGAAAACTGCAACTGCTAGGAAAAAAAGTAAGTGATATCAGAATTAGAAAACAGTAGGTGAAATTGTACTTTCTATCAGATTACTTAATCTCTATACATATTATACAAGGGAATTTGTAAGGCATTGAGACAAATGGGATTTTAGAAAGCTTTTTTGTTTCTAACGTTAGAAAGAAAACATAAAAAATCAATTGCATGGGCACTTTGGAAAATGGTGCTACTTCTACTATGGGAAACAGATGGAGATTCCTCAAAAAGATTAAAAATGTAATACTGTATGCTCTGTCAACTTAATTGGGTTTATATTCAAGAGAGTTGAAAGCAGGGCTTTGTGGAGATACCTGTGTGTTCGCATTCATAGAATTGTTCACAGTAGCCATAAGGTGAAGGCAAAGGTGATAAGGAGTCTATCATCCATCACCAAATGAATGGATAAACAAAATGCAGGAGCTCTCTCTCTCTCTCTCTCTCTCTCTCTCTCTCTCTCTCTCTCTCTCTCTCTCTCTCTGTGTGTGTGTGTGTGTGTGTGTGTGTCTGTGTCTGTGTTTGTTAGTCTTCAAAAGGAAAGTATAAGCTGATCCATGCTATACCATGAATGAACCTTGAATATCTTAGCTATGCGCAATGCACATGCCAAAAGGAAACAAATGCAGCATAATTCCACTTACCTAAGCTACATAGAATAGAAACAGAATACACAGTAAGTTTCCAAAGAGATGAAAAAGGTCTGAAATTTTATTATGTAAATATACTTAAAATGGGTAATTTCATTGACTATTTCACTATCAGTTGAAATAAAAATTTAAATAACAATATTCAGAAATTCAGCACGTATCTAGATAGAAAATGCTGTAGGAAAAGGGTTAGCTTGCATTAAACAAGGAAAAATTACGTTTCAGAAGGACGTGAAAAAAGTATCTGGAATATTTTAGAATTCTACCACATTCATCGGTTAGAATACTGGTTAGTGAAAGAAAATCCATCTTCAGCAAACTAATTTTAACTATTCTCCAATGAAATTCTAATAAAGCCTAAAAGGTTTCCTCAGTTTTTTGGGGGTGGGGGTGTGTGTGACTTACTGGACCCTTATATTCTCATATAGAAATAAGGAACCAAAAAGAGAAAGGAAAACTTTTTATTTATTTTTATTTTTTATTGTTTTTATTGAGTTATACATTTTTCTACACTCCCCTCCCTTCCTCTCCTCTTCCCTTCTTACTCACTCCCTTGACCCCCATGCTCCCAATTCACTTAGAAGATCTTGCCTTTTTCACTTTCCTGTGTTGATCCATTTATGTCTCTCTTAGGGTCCTCTTTGTTGTCTAGTTTCTCTGGGGTTGTGAACTGTACGCTGGTTTTTCTTTGCTTTATGTCTAAAAGCAACTTATGAGTGAATATATATTAAATTTGTCTTTCTGGGCCTGGGTTACCTCACTCCATATGATGTTTTCTAGATCCATCCATTTGCCTGCATAATTCAAGGTGTCATTATTTTTTCCACTGTGTAGTACTCCACTGTGTAAATGTACCACATTTTCATTATCTATTCTTTGGTTGAGGGGCATCTAGGTTGTTTTCAGGTTCTGGCTTTTACAAATAATGCTGCTATGAACAGAGTTGAGCACATGTCCTTGTGTATGATTGAGCGTCTTCTGGGTATATAACCAAAAGTGGTATTGCTGGGTCTTGAGGTAGATTGTTTCCTAATTTTTTGAGAAATCACCATAATGATTTCCAAAGCGGTTGTACAAGTTTACACTCCCGCCAGCAATGAAGGAGCATTCCCCTTACCCCACATCTTCTCCAGAATAAGCTGTCATCAGTGTACTTGATCTTGGCCATTCTGACAGGTGCAAGATGGAATCTCAGAGTTGTTTTGATTTGCATTTCTTTGATGGCTAAGGATGTTGAGCATTTCCTTAAAAGTCTTTCAGTCCTCTGAGATTTGTCTGTTGAAAGCTCTCTGTTTAGGTCTGTACCCCATTTTAAAATTGGATTATTTATGCTTTAAATGTCAAGTTTCTTGAGTCTTTGTATATTTTGAAGTATGTCCTCTGTCTGATGTGCGGTTGGTGAACATCTTTTCCCAATCTGTAGACTGCCCTTTTGTCTTGTTGATCATGTCTTTTCTTTACAGAAACTTCTCAGTTTCAGGAGGTCCCATTTATTAATTATCATTTTCAGTGTCTGTTCTACTAATGCTATATTTAGGAAGTGCTCTCCTGTGCCAATGCATTCAAGTGTACTTCCTATTGTGTCTTCTATGAGGTTCAGTGTGATTAGTTTTATGTTGAGGTCTTTGATCTATTTGGACTTGAATTTTGTGCATGATGATAGATATGGATCTATTTTCATATTTCTACATGTTGATATCTAGTTATGCCAGCACCACTTGTTGAATATGCTTTATTTTTTTCATTTTATATTTTTCTGTTTCTTTGTCAAAAATCAGGTGTTCATAGGTGTGTGGATTGATATTTGGGTATTTGCTTCGATTCCATTGATCCTCCTGTCTGTTTTTATGCTAATACCAGTCTGTTTTCATTACTGTAGCTCTATAGTAGAGTTTGAGGTTGATTGTGATGCCTCCGGAAGTTCTTCTGTTGTACAGGATTGTTTTGGCTATCCTGGTTTTTTTTTCCATATGAAGTTGAGTATTCTTTTGAGGTAGGTGAAGAATCCTGCTAGGCATTGCATTGAATCTGTAGATTGCTTTTAGTAAGATTGTCATTTTTATAATCGTAATTCTACCTAACTAACAGCATGGGAGATCTTCCCATTTTCTTGTGTCTTATTCAATTTCTTTCTTGAAAGTTTTAAAGTTCTTCTCATATAAGTCTTTCACTTATTTGGTTAGAGTTACTCCAAGATATTTTATGTTATTTGTGGCTATTGTGAAGGGTAATGTTTCTCTCAGCCCATTTATCATCTATATAAAGGAGGGCTACTGATTTTTTTGAGTTAATCTTGTGTCCTGCTACATTATTAAAGGTATTTATGAGTGGTAGAAGTTCCTTGGTAGAAATTTCAGGGTCACTTAATTATACTATGATATTATCTCCAAATAGTGAGAGTTTGACTTCTTTTCTTATTTTTATCCCCTTGATCTCCTTTTGTTGTCTAATTATTGCTTTAGCTAGTAACTTCAAGTACTGTATTGAGTAGATATGGAGAGAGTGGACAACCCTGTCTTATTCCTGAGTTCAGTGGTATCACTTTAAGTTTTCTCTCCATTTAGTTTGATATTGGCTTTTGGCTTGCTGTATATTGCCTTTATTATGTTTAGGTATGTTCCTTGTATCCCAGCTCTCTCAAAGACCTTTATCATGAGGAAGTGTTGAATTTTGTCAAAGGCTTTTTCAGCACCTAATGAGATGATCATGTGTTTTTTTGCTTTCAGTTTGTTTATATGGTGGATTACATTGACAGATTTTTGTATGTTGAACCATCCCTACAGCTCTGGGATGGAGCCTACTTGATCATGGTGAATGATTTTTCTGATATGTTCTTGGATTCAGTATTTTATTGAGTATTTTTGCATCAAAGTTCATACATGAAATTGGTTTGTAATTCTCTTTCTTAGTAGTGTCTTTGTGTAGTTTAGGTATCAAGGTAACTGTAGCCTTGTAAAAAGAATTTGGCAATATTCCTTCTGTTTCTATTGTGTGGAACAATTTGAGGATTATTGGTATTAGTTCTTCTTTGGAAACTTGTAGAATTGTGCACTGAAACCATGTGGCCCTGGGCTTTTTTTGGTTAGGAGACTGTTGATGATTGTTGCTATTTTCATAGTGGTTAAAGGTCTATTTGATTTGTTTATCTGGTCTTGATTTAATTTTGGTAAGTGATATTTATCAAGAAAATTGTTAATTTCCTTTAAGTTGTCCAATATTGTGGAGTATAGGTTTTTGAAGTATGACCTGATGATTCTTGGTATTTCCTCCATGTTTGTTGTTATGTCCCCCTTTTCATTTCTGATTGTGTTAATTTGGATATTCTCTCTCTGTCTTTTGGTTAGTTTGGATAAAGGTTTTCTATTTTGTTAATTTCCTCAAAGAACCAACTCTTTGTCTTATTAATTCTTTGTATTGTTTTCTTTGTTTCTATTTTGTTGATTTCAGCTCTCAATTTGATTATTTACTGTCATCTAGTCCTCCTGGGTAAATTTGCTTCTTTTTGTTTCAGAGCAAGAAAGAAAAACTTTGAAAAATAAAAATGTGTGGAGAATTGAGCCACAACACTTCAGGATATTGCAGATCTGTGGTAACAAGTGCAAACGCTGTTGACACGGGAGTAGAAGATGGAATAACAGGAAAAGAGGACCACCAGAAACAGAAACAAACATATATAAAACTTTGGTACGTGATAAAGGCCAAATATTTGGGAAGCCTAGGCATCTAATAAACATGGCATAGCAGTGGCATTATCTACCAAGTTGACTCATGGTCTCATTGTAAAAAGCAAGAGACTAAAAATTTCAGAACATAGAAATTTATATTATGATCTTATATTGAGGATATATTTAAGACAAAACTTACAACAGTAAGGAAAGGATAGGTATTAAATGCCATGTTATACATGTGTGCTCTTCCTCCCCACTGCCTCATGCTGTATAACACACTTCATAACGATAAAGATCAGGAGGTTCTTGCAATGTACATGACCCACGGAAGGTTAGTATGTAGAATATTAAACCCATCCAACCCACATTTCAGGAAAGCACAGAGACCCTTGTCAAACAGACAAGTACATGAATAGGTATTTCCAGAATAAACTGAATGAGCAACAAACAGCCTTTCAGTAGATGGTGATGAAAGCAGAGACCCACAACGGGTCAAGGTATAGAGAACAAAAGACTGAAGAATTTTCAACCCTAACTGAAGCATATGTACTACACCCCTCCTCCAAATACCCAGGGATTGTTTTGGAAAGGGGGCCCAGAAAAGTGTAAGGACCAGAGGTGGTGGATGACTGCAAGGAGACAGTGTCTCCTGGACACAGCAGTTGTGATAATGTGTGTGACACTTGTACAAGCCCAAGCCAGATCAAATGCCAGCATGGAGAGGGAAGCTGAGTATACAATCTCACCCCTAGTTGTGGAGTTAATGGCAATGACACAAAAGTCAGTGAGTAGGGAAGGGAGTGAGTCTGGGAGGAGGTGGGTGCAGTGAATATGATTAAAAATCTATTAAAGAACTAATGTTTTTAAAACGCAAAAATGATCAACCTTGTCGACAATCAATGAAACACAAATTAAAATAATAATGAAATACATTTCCATAATCCTTTTAGTAACAAACATCAAATGGCTAGTTTAGTAACCTCATTCTTCATTGCTTTTAAGAATAAGAGCAAAAAAAAAAAGTTCCATCAGTATGATAGGTCTTTCGGTATTGAAGCTCTCCAACTCCTCTGTCCCAGGGTTTGACTCTGAAAAGCTAGAGAAACTTTCATGTAAGCCCTGGAGCTGTGTACAGACATGTTCCCTGTCACCTTGTCTGGAAAGGAACATTATCAGAAGCGATTTAGTGACTTCTTTCTCAGAACATAAAGGTTAAACTCTAGAAACTTGATGCCATGAAATCCTATACAGCAGTTAACAAAAGAACCATCTCAGCCGACAGCCACTTTTTCATACTGCACTTTTCTTCTATTTTATCTGTATTGGTCTATATTTTTAGGAGTCAGTGGGAAAGATTTTCATGCTCAGAACAGAAGGTGTCTCATTTTAATCATGGTTTGCCCTACTTACTAATTTCTTGACAGCATGAGTCTGTGCTTAAGAATCTAAAGTGTTGGTAGGTCTCTCTCTCTCTCTATCTCACACACTTTCTCATTGTGGGGCATTTGTACCCTGTGTGCAAATGTATTGCTGTGATTGGTGTAATAAAATGCTGAAAGGCCAATAGCTAGGAAGAGGTTATGTGGGATTTCCAGGGACAGAGAAGATTCTGGGAATGGTGGGGTGGCTAGTCAGGTGGGGAGGAATTAAGAGGTGTAAGATGAAAGAGACGTATTGCCATGTGACAGAACATAGATTAATATAAATGGATTAATTTAAGTTAGAAGAGCTAGTTGAGTAAGACAAGCCTATGCTAATGGCCAGGCTTTTATAATTAATAAGAAGTTTCCGTGTCATTATTTGGGGCTGGCAGCAGAAAAGGAAGTTCATCTACACCCTCTCTTTCTCTGAGATAAGGTCTCTCTATGTAGGACCTTAGACTCACAGAGATCCTCCTGCCTCTGCCTCCCAAATGCTGAGTCCTACCCTGGTAGGATTTTCTATTGTGAAGCTTGCTCATCTTGAGCAAGAGGACCATACAGGAAGACAAGTTTGACTTAATATATCATTAATGATTGCAATCTGTGAGCATTTCTTGGTTGCAAGCCTAGTCCTTAATGGCTGATCCATCTCTCCAGCCCAATTTATGAGCATTTTTTATTTAAAATTTTTGTACAATGTATTTTGATCATATTCTTTCCCCTCACCCAACTCCTCCCAGATTCTCTCCACCCCCCTGCTCACTTAACTTCATGTTCTTTGTCGCTCTGAGAAATCAAAATCCCAAAATCTAATCAGCCAATCAATCAAAACAATGACAAAAACCACTAAAATAAAACAAAGCATCCCATGGAGTCTGTTTTATATTAGCAAACTACTCCTGGGCATGGGCCCTGGCCTAGAGTGTGGTTGATATACCCAGTGACACCCCATTGGAGAAAACTGATTTCCACCTTTTCAGGGGGCATCAATTGCAAATAGCTTCTTGAGTAAGGGTGGGCCTTTGGGGTGATGTGCATATGAACTCACAGAGACTATGCACAGGACCTACACAGGTTCACAACAGCCAAAGTTGCAGCACTGAGAAGGGGAGGTAGACAGAGTCACACACCTAACCAAGAAGATATGAGCACCTTCTGATCAATATCCTTTCTCCTTGTTTTCAACCCAAATATGAAAATAATAAAAGATAATACAATATTTTTTCTTGGAGAAGGCAAAGGAAATACACCTTACTGTTACTCAGTAGTAATTGCACACAGGTGGAAATGTATCTCACAGTACTAACCTGTACCTTAGGATCTCAGCCAGCTTCCCAGCCAGAGTGTCTATTCTGCATTTACTTATGAAAGAGCACTCCTGGGGGGGGCTGGAGAGATGGCTCAGTGGTTAAGAGCACTGGCTGCTCTTCCAAAGGTCCTGAGTTCGATTCCCAGCAAACCACATGGTGGCTCACAACCATCTATAATGAGATCTGGTGCCCTCTTCTGGCATGCGGGCATACATGGAGGCAGAATGTTGTATACATAATAAATAAATCTTTTTAAAAAAAAAAGAAAGAAAGAGCATTCCTTAAAATGCATTGAGTCAGTTTCCTTCATGTGACCTGAGAGACTTCCAGAATACTTCTGAGGATGCAGCCAGATAGATATTTCTCTAACGAATCATTTTAAATCTTTCTAAAGTCCTTTCCATATACCATTCTTGAAGGCCCTCTATTAAATTGAGCTTTTGTGTTCCTCAAAATATCCACCCCACCCCATCCCTGAAACCATATGTGTTGAGTGGAATACACTTTTGTAGCCATTAGGCATCCGAAAGACTAACTTACTACAGCACTTTCTATTGTCCTAATGCTCTTCACGGTGTTTGTCATCAGGCTCACAAGTATGTACCCCAGGTGCAAATCAGATGACATAAGACATGGTGAGTACCAACGTTTTAGCAGAGAACAAGGGACATGGATTTATAGGCTGTGCTGGCGCTGGGGCTGCCAACTATTCAAATCCTAGCAAGTAACACAGATTTTGTGTGATCAACACAGATTTTCACTCTGTTCTTGATGGGTTAGTGTATGGCCCCAAACAAAACAGCAACCTTGCTGTACTCAACTCAGGCAGCAATGACCCACATTTGTTTGTTTCTGCATAGGTGCATTATGTATGGAAGATTAATTGGTTGTAAACTGCAGTAACAGAGATTGCCATTCTCCAATCCCGGAGGCAGTCACAAAATCATTCTCTTTATGAGACATCTCTATGACACTGCTTTGCTTATGTGGATCTTGCGGTTTTTGTTTCATTGAAAATAGATTTCCCCCTCCAAGCATAATACATCCTGATCACCATGTCCTCTCCCTCTACTCCTCCCAGCTCCTCCCCACTCCCCTCCCATCCAGATCTACCCCCTTTCTGTCTCTCATTAGAAAACAGACAGGTGTCTATGGGATAATAATAAATTATAATAGGATAAAATGCAAACTAACACATCGGAATAGGACAAAGCAAACAGAAGGAGAAGATCCCAAGAGAAGGAACAAAAAACAGAGACCCACTGTTCACACACTCAGGAATCCCATAAAAATACTAAACTGGGAGCCATAATATATATGCAAAGGATCTGTGCATTAAAAAGAGAGAAGAAATATATACACATATAATATGTATACATAAAACAAAATAAAGATACGGTAAAGTTAAAAATATGAAGTGCCTTGATACTACTTTATGAGACACGGAACCTCCAAAGATGCTACTGAATTTGTTTTCTGTTGGTCATCTACTGCTGAGAATATAGCTTATTAAGAACCAACTAGGAGCCAAACTAAGGCTTGGTCTAGTGTTTCAGGAAAATGTTTGCATCACAGCCATCCCTCTTTGGCATCATGGTGTTAGTTTTGTCTCTTATAAGTTATCTAACATAGCCAGCAGCTGGATATGCTCAGCAGGCAAATGCCCTATAGCCTACTATCAACCGTGGTTCAGTCAACCTCAAAACCATGGAGGCTAAACTAACAAGAATAATACGGAGTACGGGAAGATTTTAGTTCCTAAGGTTAGGAGTAGAAGGGAAGTTGACTGGGCAAGGACACAAGTTAGACTTAGATTCATTAGAAAAATATTAAGGAGGGAAAATATTTGGACGGGAAAGTTAGGAAACTGCTAATAACCAAGACTGGTAAAGCTGTGGAAAGTTATAGTTGTAAGTTATAAAGGAGGAGGAGATGAGAAAGACAGGAAAAGAAAGAGGTAGAGATGAGAGGGAAAGTGTATGAATTATGCCTGAGAAGAATAGAAATGAGCACTCATTGACTTTGTGGAGAAACATACAGAACAATCCTAAAACATATACGAGAAATTTACAAACAAAAGCAACATCATTATGATATGTATCATTATATATATTAGATTAAAGTAGGCAACAAGAGATAAAAATACTAAAAGTAGCAAAATTAAAAATAACATGCAGAAAAGAAAAGGGCAAAGTATAAAAAGTACATTATATTAAAGATATTTCCTTAGTCATTTCTTCCTGTTAAATTTTAATTTTTAAACTACAATTAAAGCTTAAGCTTGGGGTTGGAGAAATGGCTCAGTGGGTAAGAGCACTGTCTGCTCTTCCAGAGGACCGGGCTTCAATTTCCAGCCCCCACATGGCAGCTCAAAACTGTCTGTAACTCCTGTTCTAGGGTATCCAACACCCTCACCCAGACATACATGCAAACAGAACACCAGTGCATATAAAATATAAATAAATACATTGTTTTTAAAAAGTGAAACTCATAGGACTCATGCACAAAATGTCTACATTATTTTATACATAAATTAAACCATATGAAGTTGAGTTTTTACAAACATCATAACCTCAATATTTGAGAAGCTGCTTTGTATGGTGAAGATGAGTTTCCTTGGGATACAGAAGGGAAAAATGAAGGTGAATATTGAAGCTCAAAGGACAGTTTATAATGGAAGAGCTGAAAATTATGTAAGGGGGTGGTTCGCTTCCCTGAGACATTAGAGCAGGCTGCGTGGCAACATTTGTATACGGATTCAGAGTTCTGTGAGTTGGACAAGGACTTCAAAATTTGCTGCCAAATCTGATCTGTTGCCCTAGATTCCCCAGTCTTTCCCGTCTGTCCTCTTCTTAAGAACTCAGGACCGGAGCAGAGGATAAATGTGTTTGCATCCAAACCATATGTGAATTCAATCCCTGGGACCCACGTGGTAGAAGGAGAGAATCCACTCCTGACAGTTGTTCTTTGACCTCCATACCGAGAGAGAGAGAGAGAGAGAGAGAGAGAGAGAGAGAGAGAGAGAGAGAGAGAGAGAGATATGCAGTAAATAATTTAAAAATTTCAGGATTGAAAGAATGCCTGCAGGATGGAGGTTTGTGTAGCCAGAAAGAGGGGTGGTTCAGTGGAGACATAGCTTATTCTTTCTAAGGGAGAGGCAGCAGCTAGCTGTCCAGCTCCCGTTGATTTAAATGAGGCAACTTCGGCCTAGTATGTCGTGATCTTTGGGGTTTATGTATTGAGGATATTGAATGATAATCAGCTATATTTGAACAGTGTTTGGGGAATAGGGAACACTGAGGCCTGTAATTCAGGTCTTGGGGAGTCTGTCAGCTGATTTTAACGGCCTCATGGGGGCATGCAGGTCTCTAGGGACTTAACTCATAAACAACGCTCCCTTTCAGGATTTTTAAAGGGGGTGATGCCCCCAGGACAGAAAAGGAGGGCTTGGTCTTCGGGACAATAGCTGATCTGGAGGGATAACAGCTTCCCAGTCTGATTTAGGCTGAGCGAGGAAGAACAGTGGAGGCGATGGCTCCTCACCCCAAGTTATGAAGCTCAACAACCTCCCTCGCTGAAGGAAGAAACCAGTTATTATCACAAGCTCTCCAGGACAGCCGCTCTCACTCGACCTTCTCCCCCTTCCAGAGGAAGTCAGCAAGTGGCTCTCCCTGGCTCCTAGATAACTGTGCTGTATGGGTCTCACCTCACCTTTGATGCTGACAGTATCAAGAGAGACAAGTGCAGTAGTTTTCTTCCTTGGAGTTGTGGGTGAGCAATGACTCGGTGGTACTTTAGCACCCACAGGCCACATCCGAAAATAACTTGCATTAAGCAGTTATGCAAGGTTCTGTGGTGTCCCTGGCTTGAGTGTCGAAACGTGGAACTCAGGCAGGAAGATATTTTAGCACTAATTGAGTCTTTTCTTTCTCTGTCCTCCCACTCAAGTGTACACAGCAGGTTGCACAATACTTTTGCTAACTTTCCAGTTACATAAAAATTAGGAAACTCACTAAACATCTATAGAACATTTGGTTTTCTCATTAAGTGTAAAGATTGGCTTAATAGTGTTTTGCAAAATTTAGCTCCTGTGATGCCAAAGCAATAAAACATGCAAAATAAGGTACATACATCGTAACTAGGAGGCAAAGGCTAGAGGCAAAGTCAGAGCTGTTGATACATCAAGGAAGACTTCTTAGAGTAGACAAGGATGCAGACATGAGAGAAGATGATGTTTTATGTGAGGAGCCGGTGTGAAAATAGAGTGTGCATTTGTTCATTTATCTTTTAGATATCAAATAGGCTGACTGTATTCCAGAAAATATTGATTGCTTCTGCCAAGAATGTGATGGAATCCTGAAACTCACATAAGAAAATGTATGATAGAATGAGATTTTTAGCATGTGAAGGATGGGCTGAGTAAGCAACAATTAAATCTATGAAGGAGGAGGCTGTGGTCGAGAATGGGTAGCAGGATGCATTGGTGCCTAATAAAGCTCCACAGTAAGGAGAGTCTTCTAAAAGCTAATAAACAATTGCACATTCAGATAAAAAGAGATAGAGAAATTGTGTGTGTGTGTGTTTATCACAGTAATAATCAGAGAAGAAGCTGTCAGTTTGAGAATGGGGCACACATGATATGAGTTGTGGGGAGGGAACTTGGGAGGGACTGGACAGAGGAAAAGAATGGGTGAAAATAATGCAACTATATTTTAATTTCAAATGCATAAAAAATCACAAGGAAACATTCCTGAAGGGACATAAAAGGTGAGAACCCATGCACCAAACACTGATTTATTTAAGAATGAATTTTCCAATAAGGAAAGTTGGGGATGAATTAGAAGCATCTATGCTCAGTCAGATGATTGACATTTCTGGCTTGGATGTGTCTCCATTTAGTTAAATCAGTAATGTATTAGAATGGCATGAAGAAATTGAAAAAGCTGGATTTGGTGAACTCACCAAATCCAGCTGGACCAGGACTGAATGAGCATGTGATCAAACCGGACTGTCTAAATGTGGCTGCCAATGGGGATGGACTGAGAAGCCATCGATAATAGCACTGGGACCTGTCTCTTTTGCATGTATTGGCTTTTCGGGACCCTAGTTTGCTTGGATGCACACCTTCCTAGGCTGGGATGGAGGGAGGAGGGCCTTGGACTTCCCACAGGGCAGGGTACCCTGCCCTCTCTCAAGGATGGAGGGGGAGGGAGGAGGGTTAGTGGGGGAGCGGGAGGGGAATGGGAGGAGGGGAGGAAGGGTCAATTTTTGAATGGAAAAATTTTAAAAAATCAATAAAAAATAAATAAATAAAAAGAAATTGAAAAAGAATTAAATGTGAGTTTTGCTCTCAAGAATTTTATTATTTGCAGATATCATTAATACTCCTATACACAAATATAGACAGACATGAACACAGACAGTCAACAGTCTTTCTGTTGCAAAACCCAGCTGTGTCAAATATGTAAATATAAAAGTAATTTAGTCAAGGGGAAATTTAGTCAAGCATATTAAGTTTTGAAAGGATGGCTTCAAAGGAGAAACTCTGGGGTGTCACACCTGGGTACAAAGCTACCCCAATTTGCTGAGAGAATGCTAGGACATTTTACAATATAATGGAAGTAAAAGTTTCAGGCTCTGGATGAGCAGGAAGCTTTCAAGAAACCAGAAGCCAGTTCCCTTTCCAGGCAGTCTATATTTAGTCTGCTTTCCTTTCACCCAAGTTTTCTTATATTATGATTTACCTTTGAAAGTCTAAGTTTTGGCTTTGGAAACAGAGGGAAGTTACCGTCTTTCTTATAGCACAGGACTTTAACTGTGGATGGAAGCCAGCAAGCATATGCATTTGTACTTGGTTTTAGAATCTAAAAAAAAGTAATTTAAAACACCCATTTCTCATGAAGGACGTCTTCACGTCCTTGTTCTGAAAACAAGACAGACATGGCTTTGTTCCTCACAAGCCCTGGCATACTGGAGCTAAAGGTCATAAATTAATGTCAAGGATGGTAAGTGTTATGTGAGAAGCTGAAGTGCCCATATGAACATACAACAAGGAGTTTTCAGTTCACACAAAAGTAGGAAAGACTTCTCCCAAGAAGTGAGACTGTCATCTTCACACTGCTGACATTTGGGACTGGATAATTCATGTGTATGTGGTGGTGGTGCAGGTGAGCTGCTATGCACACATGCACCACCCCTGGCCTTGACAAACAGAAGAAACATCTGTGGACATCAGAGAATCCTCCAGAATGCATGACTGCATCTCCGATTGAGAAATGCTATTTTAGATAAAGTGGCATGTAGTGTGTACTCAAAGAAAGTGTCAGTGTGGAGGCTGGTGACTAGTTTTCTGGTCAGGTGACCAGCAGAGCTGAGATGTACTTCCCTGAGATGAGGTACACAGGAGAAGGAGCATTTTTATAAGGGACAAGGACGAGTTTTGGTTGAATATGCTGAGGTCTTCATATCCGGGAGCTTCCAAGAGAAAATGACAGGCAAGAAGATTGTCAACTAACACAAAGGCTTTGCTATCCTTTAAGGTAAAGTGAGGGCCCTGCTAAGGAGATAACTGGAATTTGATCAGTAGCTCGTTGCTCAACAGTTCTCAAAAGGAAGACATGGTGTACATGTGTCCACAGAGTGATATGCCAGAGCTTGTTAGAGAGAAGGGAAGTTGAGGGAAATGCAGACAAAAGCCACAGAGTACGAGACCGTGTACAAAGTTTAAATACTGTGCTCTTTAAAAAAAATAATTTCAGCATGCTTTATGATATGATATGATATCATGGTCTTGTGTTACAGAGCGTAGAAGCTTCTGTGTTAAACACCAGCAGAGGATCTGGAAGCACTCTAGACTGATTGCTTTCATAAGATGTTTCTTAAAAGGAAGTGTTCTGCTATCTGTGAGAATTTCTGTACCCAAATATCAAAACATCATCTGAAATGCAGACAACAGGCAGGGATGGAGATGTAGTTGAGTGTTATCCACACAGGGAGTGTGACTCGAGCCCTGAAATGGATGACTTTTCCAGGAATGGTTTGTACATAATATTAGAAGAGGATCGGCAGCGTGCAGGTAGAGGAGACCGCAACGGAGGATGCAGGGAAGGAAGAAGGCATCCAGGAAGGGAAGTGAAAAGACTGAGCAGAAAGGGTCGGTTACTCGGCATGTCAAATGCTGTAAGGACTAGATCTCGGAGAGGGTGATAGCAGAAACTGGAGGGGGAGATGATACTTTAAAAATTGTACAGACTTCCTAATAGATAATTTCTGTAGACAACTAGCCAGATGAGAAGGAGAGGCAAGACATACGTTTGCAGGGCTATGGATTTTTAATAGTATTGCTTCAGGCACTTGAATTGTTTCTTTTTTCCTGCAGAACTTATTAGCCTGGTTTTAGTGATAGAACCTATAAAAAATTCCATTTTTCCAGAATTGGGTGAATCATGCTTTGATAGACGTAAAGATATTAATAAGAAAATTATTGAAACAACGGGCAAAGGAATAATAGATTTATCAGTAGAAGCAGGGAACTCAAGGCCACATAGAACAAAAGGCTACAGGAGATGATGAGCTGAAGAGAGGCTGTCATCACTTAAGCAATGGTTTTAGATTCTCTGCCAGAGCCAGGGAACAGATGACACAAGCGGCTGAAGAGATGACTTCCAGGTTTCCCTCCAAATGTGAGAGATGTACCAATTAGATTTTTGTCTAGTCTGAGCTTGCATTTGCTAAGATTCAGAAGTCAATGGGCCTGTGTTTGCTAAGATTCAGAAGTCAGATGGCCTGTGTTGAGCCTTTGGTCAATACACTCCCAGGCCATCTAGTTTTCTAATACAAGAACTTCAGGTTGTCAAGTTGAGTCTTATACATCAAGATTTGAAGCTAAGTTCAATTTTTACTGTCTAAAATTATCTTAAAGCAAATCATTGCTTTATTAGGTTTCTAAGCTTTGATTCACTTATTAAAATATTAATATCAAGCATAGCTATAATTATGAACAGTTTTGTTGATAAAATATGGATAGGAATGTTTAAACAGTAAAACTTTATTCCACCATTAGAAATAATACGTGTTTATTCCTTTTGTGTCACTCTGGAAACAAATATTCTATGATATGTATGTTTTCTAATGGAGGAGAATGCATTAATTAACTCATTTAACAATATTTGTCGAGTTCTGTTCATTCTCTAGACACTGCATCTGGAAATGGGACGATAGCAGCTAACAAATCATACCCTGTTGCATGGTTGAGATTCATGATGCAGACAGACAAAGACCACAGGACCCAGAAAGACAAGAGCTTCACGGCCTTTTTCATGTAGAAGGTCAAGATGCCAAACTAAATGTAGAGCACTGGTCACTGGAATTTGGGGAGATTGGTGTTTTTGATTTTAGCCATGCTGATAGGTGTAAGATGGTATCTCAAAGTTGTTTTGATTTGCATTTCCCTGATTGCTAAGGAAGTTGAACATGACCTTAAGTATCTTTTGGCCATTTGAACTTCTTCTGCTGAGAATTCTCTGTTTAGTTCAGTACCCCCATTTTTAAATTGGGTTATTTAGAATTTTAATGTCTAGTTTCTTGAGTTCTTTATATATTTGGAGATCAGACCTTTGTCTGATGTGGGGTTGGTGAAGATCTTCTCCCAATCAGTAGCATGCCTTTTTGTCTTAATGACTGTGTCCTTTGCTTTACAGAAACTTCTCAGTTTCAGGAGGTTCTATTTATTCATTGTTGCTCTTATTGTCTGTGATACTGGAGTTAAACGTAGGAAGTGGTCTCCTTTGCCCATGTGTTGCAATGTACTTCCCACTTTCTCTTCTATCAGGTTCAGTGTGGTTGGATTTATATTGAGGTCTTTAATCCATTTGGACTTGAGTTTTGTGCATGGTGATAGATATGGATCTATTTTCATTCTTCTACAGGTTGACATCCAGTTATGCCAGAACCATTTGTTGAAGATGCTTTCTTTCTTCTATTGAATAATTTTAGCTCCTTTGTCAAAAATCGGGTGTTCTTAGGTTTGTGGGTTAATATCTGGGTCTTCGATTTGATTCCATTGGTCGATGTCTCTATTTTTGTGCCAATACCAAGCTGTTTTCATTACTGTAGCTCTGTAATAGAGTTTGAAGTTAGGGATGGTAATCCCTCCAGAAGTACCTTTATTGTATAGGATTGTTTTGGCTATCCTGGATTTTTTTTCCATATAAAGTTGATTATTGTTCTCTCAAGGTCTGTGAAGAATTTTGTTGGGATTTTGATGGGGATTGCGTTGAATTTATGGATTGCCTTTGGTTGAATTGTCATTTTTACTATGTTGTTCCTACCAATCCAAGAGCATGGGAGATCCTCCATTTTCTGGTGTTCTCTTCAGTTTCTTTCTTCAAAGCTTTAACGTTCTTGTCAAATAGCTCTTTCACTTCCCTGGTTAGTGTTACCCCAAGATACTTTATGCTATTTGTGGCTATCGTGAAAAGTGAAGTTTCTCTGATTTCCCTCTCTGCTTCTTTATTCTTTGTGTTTGGGAGGACTACTGATTATTTTGAGTTTATTTTGTATCCTGCCACATCACTGAAGGTATTTATCAGCTGTATGAGTTCTTTGGTAGAGTTTTGGGGGTCACATATGTACACTATCATATCATCTGCAAATAACGAAAGTTTGACTTCTTCCTTTCCAATTTGAATTCCCTTGATCTCCTTATGTTGTCTTATTGCTATTGCTATAACTTCAAGCATTATGTTGAAGAGATATGGAGAGAGTGGTCAGCCTTGTCTTGTTCCTGATTTTAGTGGAATGGCTTTGAGTTTCTCTCCATTTAATATGTTGTTAGCTGTTGGCTTGCTGTATATTGCTTTTATTATATTTAGATATGATACTTGTATCCCTAATCTCTCCAAGACCTTTATCATAAAGGGGTGTTGAATTTTGTCAAAT